>PVJA010005115.1:0-81053 GCA_004027025.1 Myocastor coypus | reverse complement strand
AATCATTCTTCAGAGTACAGTGTGTGGGCATGACCCACCTCCCTATTGATGTTGCTTAGGAAAAAAAAAAAGGAAAAGAATATATTTCTCTTTCGACTAAGGGGAAGCAGATACATACACAGTCAAATGTTCTGCAATTGCAGTGGGCCACCAGTAAAGCTTGTGATGTTGGAGGCTATTGAATCTAAGCCTCCTAAAGCTCATCTCACCAATCTAGCTCTGCATTTCATGCATTGTAATTAAGCATTTTTTTTTTCTTGCTGGGTGGTCAAGGGCAAGTCGAAGCAAGACCTGTATAACAAAACATTCTTTTTTTTTTTTTTTTTTTTTTTTTTTATCTTCCAGGGTCAAATGCTGGTGAGAATGCAGATTGGTGCAACCATTACGGAAAGCAGTGTGGAGGATCCTTACAAAACTAGAATTGGAAGCTCTGTTCAATCCAGCTATTCCCCTACTGGGAATTTTCCCAGAAGAACTAAGTAATTTGCCTGAGGACACTCGCAGCTCATGAAGACTGGAGTTGGCATCCATACCATGTTTGGCCCCAGGACTTGCACCCTACTCACCTATTACACATGTCCTACCAGTAGGTTCCTGGCGCAGGATTAAGAGATGCTGAGACTCTCTACAAAGACAAAAGCACTTGCTGTTCTAGAAAGAAGGGGCGCTGAGGCAGTGAGGGCAGGCATGAGCGAGGCTACGGGGAGATGAGGAAGACAGAGGTGCAAACAACTGCCTCCTCTTTTTCTCCCGCCACAACTTGGTCTCCTCTGAGATACTTTGGGGAGCTCTCTCTGGCACCCCGACACTCTCCAGTGGCGTCATCTGCTAGCTCCTCATCAGGTTGGCCTCGTGGGCCACCGTGAGTAATAACATTTAAAAGCTGACCATCTTGATTACTTTCCATCTTCATTCCTTTTTTTTTTTCTTTATGTGGCACCCAGGTTTCCAGCCTGTTTGTGGGTGCCACTTGTACCCAGAACCATGCCACCACAACCAGCGGGCTGATCCAGTGATCACACACTCTCAATCCATATTCATACTTGCCAAGTCCATCACCTCTGAAAAGCCCCATCTATGAATGGAAGAGATTTTCATGGGACATCTAGATGCAAGACATAACACTTAGTTTCTCCAAAGACCAGGGACCTAAATGTCCCAAGAATAAGTCCAGGCATTTTAATTTAGAAGAGCCCTGCCCTTAGAGAGCCAAGATGGGACACAGCAGAAAGAGAAACTGCAAGGGACAGCTAGAAAAGTAGCTTAACTCAGCTGTAGGACGTTGACTGTCCTCTTTCTACACTCTCCTCCACTTTAACCATCAGGTCTTCACCCACAGAGGGTAGCAACCTATTCTTAGGGGGAAATAGCGTGCACGCTACATTGAAAAATAGAGAAGCTCAGCCTAATTGTCAAAATGATTCTTTTCTTCCACCGAAGCCTTAAAGACTCCAGTGTCCGGCGATACCTGTCGTGTGGCCTGCAGAGGTGGAAAGGCCCATGCAGTACCATGGCTCCACAATGAACCTGCCCAACACAGTAGACCACCTAGACATGTCCCACAGGACCTCCTATTGGGTGTTTTATGGTGGGCAAATTCAGAGTCCTTAAGAGAAAGAATGGATTATTCTTAAGCTGAGCCAAAATGCAGACTTAATTTATCCACTCCATCCAGCTGCTCAGAAAAGAGAGAGAGAGAGAGAGAGAGAGAGAGAGAGAGAGAGAGAGAGAAAGTTGTTTGCCTGATCTAATGAATCTTCAATACAAATGAACAAGCAGGGCTCCCCGTGTGGACACAGGCGGAGGCAGCTAGAAGAGTTTGCTCAGCTGCCTGGAAGCTGGCTGGTTGTCCTCAAAAATCACAGCACACATGTTCATTCAGGGATTGGTGTGCACACCCACCTGCACATGGGAGTGTGTGAGAACACACACACACACACACACACATACACACACACGCAGACTCACACACCTTACTATTAAATTAACCAAGCTGGAACTCCACTGTGGGAAATCTTCATTTTAATATTAAATCAGTAATTAATAGCCAAGGCACTTAATTCGTTTTACTTTTATTGGCTGTGCCATAGATTCAGAACCTACAAGGGTGTCCTTTCTTCTAGCTGCAAGCTGGCCACCCCCTTGCCCACCTCCTGAGCATGAATATGCTCCTATCTCATTTGCATCTGATTATTAGTGCATTGAAGCTACAGTCATGTACACCCTCTTTATATTCACTGGAAAATTAAATTACAAAAGTTTTTCTACGTTGCAATTTATGTTCTGGTTGGAGACAATTGTTTTTTTATATTCCAGCAAATATCAGAGTCTCCAAGACTTAATGAATTCATGAACATTGATTCCTAGGGGGAATAGCATGCATAACGCATTGAAAAAATAAACTCAGCCTAATGTCAAAATGTTTTCCTTTCTCCCACACAAGCCTTAAATACCCTGATGTCTGGAGGCGACTATCAATATGGCCTGCAGAGGTGGAGGGGACCATACAAAGCCATGGATTTGGAATATAGCAAGTGATTGAGGTCAGAGGGTGTAGATGTTTTTGTGCACATCAGGCCTCAGTTCCAGGTCCTGCTCTGTCCATTCCCTAGTTCCCAAAAGCTGGCACTACTGCCTTTCCCAGTAGCACAGTAAATAGACTTTATTCTACTGTCATATTTTGTTTGCATTTCCTGAAATTTTCCCTTGAAAACCACTATTTAAATATTAAGAAATTTCCTGAAACACAATCCAGATTTTTCTACTTCCTTAAAAATGTGTGAAGGTCTAAGAGCGGTGAGCTCACATTCAACACCAAAGCAGTCAAGGGGACCGAGTGACAGCAGCCAGTTCCCTCGACACTATATTTTAGGGGACATACACTACAGTTTTCCACCATGCTCATCACTTATGGATGGAGGTGAAGCATGATTTACACATTTTTTAAAAGCACATATTTTTTTATGAGAGAGAAATATGTCTCCATCTCCCAGAATAGGCCTGGAGAAAGCTATCAGTACAAGGGTGAGAATATTGTTTTTAAAAGAAAGTAAACTATTTTGCTTAATTTTCAAAGACAGAAAGAAGAAAGACCTGTTACAGATTTTTAACCTGGCCTGCTTTCCTCATTCTTGTAATTGCCCTGCACCCTGGGATCATTTGAATCTGAGAGACCGGCTGCCCATGGCCTTGGTGGTGGACTGGGAAAACCTGACAGCAGGCAGATCTCCTCAGCTGCCTTGTGTGGCTCCTGGATCACATGGTCTCAAGGTCCAGTGACTTTCAGACCTGGGTCCTGGCCTCACACTCAGAGACGCTACAAGCTGTGCAAGACCCTGCCACTTCCGTGAGGCCTGAAACTTGAGCATGGAATGACAGGCTGAGTGCTGAGGTCCCTGGCTTAGAGCAGCTCCCTGTCTTCCAGATGTGAAAGTATGGCCGTCTGTCCTCAGCTTTTTGGTGCAAAATGATAAGAAATGTGCATATTGTTCTCGACTTGGAGAGTGAGTGTTTTCCAGGATGCAGAGTTCCAAAATCTCTGACGCTGTCCTAGGTGCTGGGAGCATGTTTATTTAGTGAGGGGACTTTGAGGCACTCCGGGCTGCTTCAGGATGAGGACTTGGAAGCCACCTGTAGGACTAGAGGGCGAGAACTTTCTCACGCTAGTACCTCTGGAGAGGGGAAAGAGATTCAAGCTGGAGAGGTTGAGTTGGTCACCAACAGCTGACTCAAGGGGTGTCCTTGTAGAACAAAGCTCCCATAAAAGCCCAGAACATCAAGGCTCAGGAGCATCCAAGATGCTGAACTCAGGCAGCTCCTGCAGTGCAGGGAGCCTGCGAAATGACACAGAAGCTCAGAGCCCTCCCTAGGCTTCTCTCTCCACTTCTCTTTCATCTGGCTGTGTTCACCTGTGCCCTTTGTGATATGCTTCACAAGAAATGGATAAATGTAAGAAAGAAAAAACTTGTTTTCCCTGATTCTGGGAATAATGATAGCAAATTAATGAAACCGCAAGCGGGCATCTTCAGCAGCCTGGTTTATGACCGGACGGTAAGAAATACAAATTATCATCGTGTGGGATCCGAAGAGCACGCAGATGCAGTCCATGAGCTGAGAGAATGCACACTGAGCTGACCTGGGTTACCCTGGAAGATACCCAGCTGGGGTCCCACGGAAGGATCCTGCAAGCACCACCACATGTCTCCTGTGAAAGGTAAAAAATTATGTTGAATGTTGAGCTTGAGAGAAGGAAAAACAGCTCAGTCCATCCTTTTGTACTTCACGATGCAGAA
Source organism: Myocastor coypus (assembly GCA_004027025.1). Taxonomy (NCBI): domain Eukaryota; kingdom Metazoa; phylum Chordata; class Mammalia; order Rodentia; family Myocastoridae; genus Myocastor; species Myocastor coypus. The sequence continues at coordinate 76,761 of PVJA010005115.1, read as the reverse complement.
ACACTTTTGTCCTTTGATCGGAACTTGTTTTGGAGCTTGTGTGAGGGAAAAAGATCAGTGCAGAGAAGCAGAATAAGAGGGGTGAGTCCCAGCACTCTCTGCGTGCTCCCTCCATTACCTGGGGTCCCCTCATACCCAGTCTTAGGCACCTAAGAAGCAGGACACACAAGAGGAAAACAGAAAGGAAGAGGCTAGCACAACCCCCAAGGTTACTCCCCCACGACCCACCCTGGATACAGCCAGAAGGGTGTTTCATTAACCCCTTGTGTGTCTCCCAAGTCAATCTCCTTGGGAACTTAGCTTAACCACAACAAAGAGCTTCTGGGTTGAGGGGTCTCTTTGTCATGCTGTCATTATTTGTCCTTTAAGCATCATGGCAGACCTCAGCAAAGCTGCCCTGAGTACTGGGCTGTGTGCTGTGTGCTCCACAGAGGGTATTTCGAGAAAGAACTTACCAAGGCACAATCTCTCAGCCCTGTGCCTTATGGAAAAGAGTTCAAGCCCCAAGGGGGTATCTCTGTCTTCTCTGGTACAACACCATCTTAGCAGAAGCAGCGGTTCCAGAGACAACCCCAGGGCCATTTCAGCAGTCCTCAGTGTGTCTCCTGCGGGGCAGAAGTGGGTGTCCAGCCACAAATCACATAACGATAAACTACAGGACAATTTATGAGTAGACCAGGTTATTGGCAATTGCATCCTGGCTAAGTGTGACTAGTGGCTTTTACTTGGGAAAGGAAACACAGCCTCACACTATGCCAGTCCTGCTGTCAGGCAAGACTGTACAGGAGTGTCCGCCCCCGGTACGAGACGCTGCACCCTTGCCCTCCACACTTGACAAGTCACACTGACTGCGCACATCGTTCGTCTGAGTTCCAATCCTGTTTCTCTCCAGTCTCCTGGTTGTATTGTTTCTTCCTTCCCAATTTCTAACACCTGACCTTATCCACTGCACCCCCTCCACCTCTTTCTCCTAGAGTTCCCTGTTTATTCCTCCCTCCACATTGCCTGTCTGAGCCAATCAGATGGAAGTGTCCATCTCCCAGCAGCACTTGCAGGAGGCCCACGTACTGCTTAGTGCTCCTGCCTATGAACTTGTATGGCCAACAGCCAGCCTTCTGCACGTGGGAGGACATGGATCCAGGCCACCACCACCACTGCAGATACTAAAGTCCGTGCGTGGCCCACGCTTTTATGTGAAATGGTGCAATATTTGTGTAAAGCAAGGCATGCTCTTATATTCTTTAGTCACTTCTATATTACTTATAATGCCTAATACAGTGTGAACCCTGTATAAATAATGACTGTACTACATTAACAAATAGTGATAATTTTTAAAAGCATGTGCATGTTTAGTAAAGATATAAAATTTTTTTAAAAATATATCTTCAATATATAATGGGTTGAACTGCAGATGCTGAAGCTATGGATGTAGAGAGCTGACTACAAATGTATGTATCAGTATATATGTACATATGCACATCAACATATATGTTCATAACATATCAGTACATGTGTGTCTATACACGTATCAGTATACATGTATGGGGGATTCACTAATGGTTAATTGCTAACCTCCAGCCAAGCTGAATCAGCGGGGTTCTGGGTGTGGAAGGCCCCCCTGAGGACTGCTGCCAACAGCATAGAAGCTGAGCTGGAGGGAAAGATGGTGTACAGCTGGTTCTCCTGGAGAAGCTTGTCCTGCTGGTTCTCCTGATGGGAACTCAGCTGTTCCCAATGGCAGAGTCTTCCCTGGCACTGAGGCTGGCTGCGAGTCTCTTTGAGGGAGTTCTGGTCCTCACTGTGAGCATCACTTCCTGGCTCCAGTGCAGGTCCTTCAGCCGGCTACACAGATCCTTCATCTCACCAGGGTGGACTTTCCAGCTTCCACCACCAGCCTCTGGGTCTTCCTAGGGCACATCCTTGATACAAACTTGTATGAGACATTGTCCTGGGCTCTAGGGCTCCAGCTGGACTTGCGTAGCACACTGCCATGAGATCCAGACTCTCGGTTGGATTCTTTAGTCTCAAGGCATGGACAGATCTCTTGCACTCTTCTGTATCTGAATCTTTAGGAGAAAATTACAAAACCATCCTATAAATGACATGTCCTGTATGAGATCGATTCCCTTGTAAGCCATGACTGTAGCACCAGTATCATACATGAGGACCTGTGAATATACACACCTAAGCACATGTGTACATACATATAAACATGCACACATACATGCAGATATTGGTTCCATGGCTGACTGAGGAGACACATACACTTTTCCTTCCTTCCTGTGCTCTGCACTTTCCCTGATCTGAATGAACAACAATGCCTAGGGAGACAGCACCCCTAGCTGGGCTTTCAGCAAAGCCATGAGAAGCCAATGAAGGGCAGGATGATTCTACTTCTCATCTTGGACCAGCAGATCCAATCCAAGACTCCCATCCTGTATTTCATGTCAGGTGATAACATAGTGTGTCTATTGTGTTAAGCTACTGCTGTCGAATCTGTTACTAGCAGCCAAACTTAATCCTAAGGGATGTGTTTGTCGTGTCGGTTTTTACATAATGGATTCAGAAACATAGTCTCTTACTATTTTATGGACTGATTCATATTTCCCCTCAAAGTTCTAACTCAGACCATCACCATGTTTGGAGGCAGAGTCTTAAAAGAGGTGATGATATTAACATGAGATGACAATGGCAGGTCCTAAGCCAATATCACTAGTGTCCTTAGAAAAAAGAAAATTAGGCTTAAGACTCATGCACACAGGTAAGATAACTCAAACACATAGAGAGAAGATGGCCATCGATAAGCAAGGAGAGATCTGAAACAGATACTGCCCTTCCTACCCTTGAAAGAGTCCAAGAGTCTGACATTTTGGTCTCCAGCTTCTCTCCTACAGACCTGGAAGGAAGTTTCTTTTGTTTACACCATCCAGTCAGTAGTGCCTGCTGATGGAAGCCCTAGCAAATGAGCACAGAAACCTGCACTTCCCCACGGTGTTGTCTTAGCGCCCTGGGTGAGGGGCTTAGTGCCTGGAGGACCGCGTCTGAATTACCTGAGAATCTGTAATGAACGGGTGGGGCTCTGAATCTGCTTGCTCACCAGGTCTTCTGGTGACGCTTAGGCGTGTTGTGGTTCAAGAACCACCAGGTTTGTTCTCCAGTGTCACAAAAGTGAGAATAGGAGTGAGAGAGTAGAGGTGGACTGTGTACTTACACGGTGAGGAGGGAGAGCATCCGGGGCCAGGAGTCAAGCTGAGGTGAGACCAAGAGTGAGTCACTGCAGAGGAGCCATGTGAGTGCAGATTCCAAGGTAGGCAAGACAGAGGTGTACATGGTGACAAAGAAAGGATGGTGTAATATTAGTGGCCTCAAAAACCCTCTCTATGACTTTTGTAGCTTACACAGATTTTTTAATATCATTGTTGGAGAGCTACGTTGTCAAATGTGATCCTCACCTGATATTCTGGCTGGGTGAGGTAGTCTGGGTAGCGTGCAGGTGAGGTCGCAGGTCACAACATTCCAGTCAGAAAGTATTTTCTTATCTCCTTTCTATGGGGAGAGACCAAGTTTACATATTGGAAGAGTGGGAACACATTTTCAGAATTTCCTCAGTTTCCAGGAAGACCAGAAGCCATGACAGCAGGGAGCTCAGTCATGCTGAGGTGCCTCAGCTCCCTCCCCGCATTGTATCCTGGCCAATGGAGATCAGGCATCAGGAAGGAGTCACAGGAAATGATCCCTGGAGAGCATCCTAAGCTATTAAGAACAGGAAACATAGGACTCCTTCTCTCCCCCATTTGTATATCTAAGAACCATCTTCAAATCCCTGTGGCTTCTCTAATTAAGAAGGCTCCATCCAGCAAGCACATGTACTGGTGGGAAGAGAAGCAGAATTCAAGATGTGTCACACACTCCGTGTCCTTAAGGAGGTGCCCTTTTCTCCTACCAACCCACCCTGGATGCTGTGGTTGTATGGCAGGACTTCCACATGGGGTCAAGGGTTCTTCCTTCACATCAGTGTGCAGCAAGAAGAAAAGCAACAGTGATCGTTGGGCAGGGGGCAGCCTGGCCACTCTGCCAAAGCCATGGCACTCAGCCACTGCTGAGAGGATGTCTGTGTTTCTATCTGTCCATCTGTAGAGCTATCTTTATCTCTTCCTCTAAATATTTACATCTACTTACATAATGCTCACAACATAAAAGAAAGAAAGAAGTACTCATGGGAGCAATTCAATTAAGGAGACTCAGACGAAAATATGGGAGTAACAATTAAGGGCAACATAAATTTACAGACTATCCGGTGCAGACCATAAGATCTGATACTGTTTGCCATCAACAGTTCCAAAATGTGATGCTGGGCTCCCCAACAGCCAAGAGAAAGAGAGGATAAATATACAGCTACAATAAGCAAACAGTCTAAAATAGGAAAAAAATTACTTTTAAAAGAATGCCAGTTGCAAGCAGAAAAGCAAAAACTCAGCTATTTCTGAAGATGAGACCCAGGAGGAATGTCTCCCTTGGGTTTTTCTGAAAAAGAGACCCTGCTGTAAAAGAAACATTCTTGGCAATATCCTCACAGTGACATTTGTGGGACTATTAAACTGAGCCTCCCAATGGCTTCTTGCCAAAGCACAGAAGAGGCAAAGTGGTCTGGAATGGAAGCATTTTGATGGTGTTCTGGAAAAGGGCAACATTTATACTTCCTAGAGCAGAGTGCCTTAAATTTGAGGGAATATGAGCGCTTTGAGGATCCACTGAAAAGCATGTCACCTCTACAGGATAACACACACATGTGTGTGAGCCACAGTACATCATATGTAATTTCAGAGAGGAGTTACACACCCCTCATGTGCCAGAAAATCACTCATGGACCAGGAGCTGAAAAGCGTGGAGAATAAGGACAGCCAAACCCTGATGGCTAGGAAGGTGTTGCCAGAAAATGCTGCTGGGCTGACAGTCCCAGTTCCCTACCTCTTGCCACTGGAGCCTACATCCCTCAGAGAGTTTGCTAATTAAATGGCTCAGTCTCTGGAGAAACGAACAACAGTCGCAAAAGCTACACTTGGGATGCTCATGACTTCTACACTGTTTTTCCCACTCACCCCTCTAAATACAATGAAACACCCCAGACATTATATGGACAACTATAAATAAAGACGGAGCAAGAAATAAGTGTGAGCAACAAACTGATAGTGATTTCGCTGGGTGTCTTTCTTAGCTCTCGTGTCCCACTCTTGTCCTGTCTCAGTTACTTTGCTCATTGCTGAGACAAAATGAAGGGAAAGGAGAGTAGATTTATTCACCTCACAGTTTGCAGGGGTTTTAGCTCATCACCAGCGAGCTCCAAGGCAGGGTGACTTGGCAGACAAGGATCGCGGAGGAGAAACAGTTCGTGGTGAGCAGAAGGAGCAACGCAGGCAAGCGGCTTTCCAGTCCTTGTACCATCTATCCAGGCTACTGAGATTAGGCGAGAGCCAGAACAATGGCCACCCACTGCTTCAGTTATCACCTGCCCTTCACTCTAGAATCTTACCATGAATTAGTCACACACTCTAAATTAAGCGACTTCTGAAAAAAAAAAAAAAAAAAGAAAAGAAAAATGACTGATGACTTCTTAAAACTTCTGGGGGACATCCAGACACAAACCACCCTTGGCACCCCGGAAACTTATGCACATCCCTTTTATGCAAAAGTTATTTAGTCCATGTTTAAGAGTTCCCAAAGTCCTAACAATTTCAGCATTGCTAAAATGTCTAAGTACAAGGTCTCCTCTGAGGTTGAAGGCAAAAATCTTAGCAGTCCAACCCTGTTACAAATGAAAGTGAAGTTGAACACCTGAACATTCAGTCTCATTCCATAGTGTATAAATAGGGGGCGCAAAGGAGTAGATCAAAGCAAGCACAAAATCCATCGGGGAAAACTTGAAGTCCCATTCCATGCCCAGCATCAGCGATAATGTGCAGCAAGAGTGAACTCCAAATGACTCAGCACTGTCGGGGGTTGTAGTTCCCAGTTTCTCTCTTGGCCAAGCTCTGCTACCTCCTTGAAGTTTACCTCAGATGATCCCTGTTCCTGGCTTCTCCAAAGTGCCTCTGATTTCACCCTCATAGCTTCACACACTGCCCTTGTAAGAGCACACTACCCGACCTTGAGTGATTCTTCTGAAATCTGGATGAAGGCTTTCCTAAGACCACAACCCTTGCATTTTGCATGCACCTAAAACTAGAATGTAGAGATCAAGTGCCTGGAACTCTAAATGGTCTAAACCCAATCCCAAAGAATAACTTCTCTAGGCTGCCACCATTCTGGAACATGGTGCCCAGGGGCTCTCTTTCCAAAGCAGATTCTTTTACCTTTGCAAACGTGAGGCTGAAAGGGCAGGAGTCCTGTTGGCTTTAATGACATCTTTGGGCCACTATTTCTGTAGCCTTTTTATGAAATGCTTGACTTTTTCTGGCTAATCTTTGATGAATCCAATTGCTCCTCGGTTCCATATTTATAATGCACTACTTTAATGGAACTTCCTTTCTGTACGAACTCACCATGCCTTGAAACATTTTTTCTGGGCTTTTTGCTCTTGATTCTCAAGATAATCTTGATAAAAGCTCCCAAAAGTAACCATGACACCACCTCAAAATGAGACTGCCTTGAAACTTCTCCTGTAAGATTAATTAGTCTGCTACCATTAGTCTTAGTCTTAGGTCTTTGCTGATGTCTCTGGACACCAGCAAAATGCATACCAACTTTGCTCTGAGGTATACATATCTGGAGTCCAATAGCCAACACAGTCCTTCTTCCCAGCAGAAACATCCCAACCTGGTCTTTACCATCAAGATTTTCATCTGATTTCTGGGCTTCTGAGCTCTGACCAGAATCTTCCATCAAGTACAACCTTCAGCATTGTAGATCTACTTTGTCATCTCCAAATTCTTCCCACTAGCCATTTCTTAAAGCTCTGGTACCACATGGCCATGTAGAGTCGCAGCAGTGACCCCAATCTCAGTACCAAATTCCGTCTTATTTACTTTATTCTTGTTGCTCAGACAAAATATCTGACACCCAGAATAAAAGGGGGAAAGGTTTATTTAGAGCAAAGTCTGTAGAGATTTCAGTACAAGGCAGGGTGACCTGGCAAACAGGCATTGCAAAAAAGAAAGAGTTCATGGTGAGCAGAAGGTAGCAAAGCAAGAAAGGGAGAGAAAAGACTCTTTCTCTCCATTATATTGTACCTTGACCAGTGGGATTAGAGCAATGCTAATGAGAATACTGAATGAGCAGTCATCCACCCTTAATCCTAACAACTTTTTCTTAGCACTTCACTACAAATCAATCAGGCATTTTAGATTCAACCACTTCTGAAAAAGCCCCATCAAGCCTCAGGCTTTGAGGGGATATCTAGAGCAAGTCTGTAGCACTGCTAAGGAAACCAGCTGTATAAAAATGCATATATGTGTTGCAGTTTGTGTCTAGTTATCCCCACAAAACCTTCATGCAGTCACGGGGTGGCTTCTAGAGTATGTAATTAAATAATGATTCAATGCTGGGATTATGGGTGCGAATGCTACACTTGCCCTAGGGTGGATAGCCCAACACGCAATATAATGGAGGGAGAGAGGCTCGCTAGCTGCAGCCATCGCTCTTCCCTTTGCTTTTTGCCGTTTTTCTCCTCCACGAACAGCTGCCCTCTACCATGTGCCTTTCTGCCATGGAGCCAGCTGAGTACAGACTGACACCCCCACATACTGTGAGTTAAATAAATCTTTCCTTCCTTCATTTTGGATGTTGAGTATTTTCTTCGAGAAATGAAAGAAAAGTAACAGAGAGTGAGGAAACATAAACTTGATCAAGAGCTCAGTATCTTTACTAAAACAACCAAGAAAAAACACCCTAAAGAAACAGAAAATGTTAGTATTCTCCTCTAGTCAGAAAATACAAGAAAGATGAAAGAAAGAGAGAAAGAAAGAATGAAAGAATGAACAAGTGAATGCGTGAAAGAAAGAAAGAAAGTCTAAAGCACCTGCTTAAGAAAGCTTAGGCAACCACAGAGACCACTGTTCAACCCTCAGGGCAGGCTGAGCTGGCCATAATATAATATAAAATAATAATGATAATGATAATGATAATATTAATTGAATAGAAAGAATAAAACAGGCTCCACTACTACCTGTGCCTCTAAGGGACACTTGACACAAGCCTGAGGCTTGATGGGGCTTTTTCAGAAGTGGTTGAATCTAAAATGCCTGATTGATTGTTAGGATATGATGAGCACCCCAACTCCACTGCGAAGATGATGTAAGAGGTCAGTGGATAGGCTGGATTTCACCTGAGCACCATCCACCAGGAAGTAGTAAGACACAGTGTGTCTCTCCACTGAATGTCAGTGTAGAGCACAGCAGGAACATTCGGGAGTCAGGCCAGCACTTTCCATATAGACTGAGCAGTAGAGGGCCAGCAGGGAGCACAGTTCCCACCCCCACCTAGCTATATCAGCCAGCATCCTTCTTCAGTGTTCACAGAGACGAAGTGAAGAACCTGCCCTGCTTCCTCTACCTGGCAGCAACAAGAGGGCAGACAGACTCCTCTGCTCCTTGGTAGTGTTAAAGGAAGTTATCTAAAGTCACAGGTTCATACACAACAGTCACATAGCATGTAGCCTAAAATGTTCAGGTTCCACTAGAAAATTACTTATTATACCCAAGAACCAGACAGATCTCAAACTGAAAAATAGAAAATATTACTCATAGACGCCAACACCAAATTTGACAGAGATGTTAGTTTTACCCAACAAATACGCTAAGCAACCATCATAAAAAGTTTCAGTAAAGAATTATAAGGGCTCTATGAAAGTTAGAAAGCCTCAGGAAAGAAATAGGTAGAAAAATAAAATTGTAGAACAGAAAAATATAATTGAAATTGCAATTAACTCAAGAGTAGACTATAAGAAGAATGAGAGGATCAAGAAAATAGTTCTTAAGTTGAAAGTAATGGCTAAAGAAAATTCTAAAAAGAATGGATATGGCAAAAGAAGGAAATTGAAAATATCAAGGAGGAAGAAATAAAATGATAGAAAAATACAAGTGGATATAATGAACTTTTCTTTTTCTCTTGAGTTTTCTAAATGCATGATGGTCTGACCAAAAATTGTAACAGAATTTGAAGCAGTTCCAAAAACATATAGATAAACTACTTAAAATAAGCACACCATATACATATATATATATATATATATATATATATATATATATATAACATATATATATAGTTAATTTTTCTTTAAATGAACTGCTAAAATGATGTCAATAGATTGCTAGTTATCCTGTTAAGTATACTTATCAGTCTATTAGAACTGATTAGATCTCCTAGGAAGCTCTACATTCAAAAGCATGATAGGCAAGTGCCAAATTAAATTTTTTAAATTTAAATACCTATTTATTTTTTATTACTTTTAATAAGAAATAACATTGAGACAGTTTCAAAACACATTAGTAGTACAGGCACGATAATTAATAGAATGCATATTGTTGTCTTCGTAGTACTTATTCAGAGTACAGGATGCACACATGATAATTTTTCTAATCACTACTGGTGCAAATATTTCTTCTCACTGAACTAAGACAAAGTAGTTGTATATGTAGTCCAATAATCCATAATAGTAGTGGGTTATTGGCAGCTAAATTGTTCCATTAACCCACAGGAGACAAAGAAAAAAAGTAAAGCAAAAAGAATATAAATATAGCAAACAAATAGAAAGGAAACAAAAGTGCATCATTAAGTCCTTGTTTGTAAAGAAAAATACATTAAATATAAAGGATCTAAATACACTGAATAAGAGAGACTGTTTTAGACACTCAGCTCCAAAGATAAATAGAATATAAATAGAAAGGATGGGAAAAGGTGTATCACATAGCTTGACTGAAAAAGAAGAGAGTGTCCTATTAGGATTCAACTAAAATAGAATTCAGAGCAAAGAAATTTAAACAAGTGGGCTAACTGGCAAGCCCCTGGTGCAAAGAAATTTAGCAAACACAGAGAGGCACTGCATGACCATAAAAGGCCACATCCCACAGGTGTACATGTTGACAACAGGGCAGCAAGGCACATGAAGCCAAAACTTAAGAGAAACAAAACAGGAAAAAGCAAACCCACAATTACAGTGGAGGGTCTCACTGCCCTCTTCTCAACAATTATTATAAAAACTAAACAAAAATTGGCAAGGGTATAAAACAACTCAACAATTTTACTAACCTACAGAGTTCAATCTACGTTTACATACACTCAGTCTAATAGCAATAGAACACACATTCTGCCCAAGTTCTTGTGGAACCTACATCAATGGTGACCATATTTCAAGCCATAAAGTAAACTTCCACGAACTTAAAAGCATTAGGGTCACCAATAATATCTTTTGCTTGCTGCCACAGTGGAATTAAACTAGAAATCAGTAGTAAAAAGATAAGCAGAAATTCCCCCAAATACTTCAGAACCAAACAATGCACCCCTAAATGCCCATAGAACAAAGGGGGAACTGTCACGGGAAAGAAAAAATACTAGATAAAAATCAAAATATAGCATCAGATTTTGTGATACACAGCTAAAGCAGTGCTGAAAAAAAATTGATAGTGCTAAGTACATGCACTGAGAACAAGGAAAAGTTTCAAATCAATACTCTAACCTCCCACCTCGACGAGTTAGAAAAAGAAGAAAGCCTTGAAAGTGAAGCAAGCCAACGATGAAAATACCGAAAATAGAAATCAATATAATTTTAAAAATAGGGAAAGTCAATGAAACAAAGAACCAGTTCTTACAAGGATGAATAAAATCAACAGAGCTCTAAACTAACAAAGGAAAAAGAAAAAGAGGACTCTGTGTCAATATTAGAAAGCAAACATGAACTATCACTACAGACCCTGAAGACATAAAACCAATAAGGCAACACTATGCAGAAGCTTGGACATAGGGATGTGAGCATGTGGATGAAGCTGGCTAACGCCTCGAAGACGCAAATGACTTTCTCACCCAATGTGCAGCAGGGAATCTGAACTGCCTACGATGGTTAAAGAAACCGTAGTCACAATTTATAAGCTACTAAAAAGAAATACACAGGCCCAGATGGTTTCCTGAAAACTTCTGCCAAATATTTAAGAATGAGCATCATTTCTATATAAAAGAAAGAAAAACGGGGTGGGAAGAGAGTCTTCCAAACTTGTTTCATGAATTATCTTTGTAGATAATTATCTAGAATTATCTTTATATTAAAGTAAACAGAGATAGTAGAAAAAGAAAATGTAGAGGGATGGAGGAAAGAAAGGGAGGGGAAAGGAAGGGAGGGAAGAAGGAAAGAAAAAAATCACAGAACATTGTTCTTAATAGATCCTGATTTCCAGTTCCTTAGATTCAGCAATATATGAAAGAAAATTGCACTCAAAGGCCAGGCGAGTTTTCTCCCAGGGATGTAGGACAACTTCAACGTTCAAAAATAAACATGGCCCCTTTTTAGCCAGCTTTCAGAAAAAGAAAAGAATCACATGCTCATATAAATTAATGTGGAAACTTACATGAGTTTAAATAATACACACAAAAAGTCAGTTATTATGTAATTGTAGTAAAAAAGGTCTGTGACAGGAGAGACATGACTAAGCATTATGGAAGAAAGAATGGAGAAATAGACTGATATACATAGAACCAAGTGACCATTTTTGTAAATCAATCGATTATTTATTTATTCATTTATTTATTTATTTATTTGAAACTGAATCTTGCAAAGTATGCAGTACCGAGGACTGTTCTTGCCAGGGAGGTGCTTAGACCACTGAGCCATCTCCCAGTCCTGAACCAGGCAATCATTGACAAAGGTAGAGCAGCAGTCCAGGGGAAGAATGGGTGAACATTCAATAACTGGTGCTGGAACGACTGAACATCCATGGTCCAAGGGAAAAAAATAGTCTGAAGTCTCATATGTATAATATGAAAACCATACTCTGGTTTCTCATGTAAATCTTTCAGTTAATACAAAAATTAACTCAAAATAAATCAAAGCAGAAACAAAACTCAGAGGAGCAACATTAGCTTTGGCACCAAATACACAATGCACAAAAGGAAAATTAACAAATTGGTCCTCACCGAAGTATAAAACTTGCTCTGCAACAGGTCCTGCCTGTTCAGACTTGGGAAAGATATGCAATGGAGTAGACAAAAATATTTCAGCTGGGCATGGTGGCATACGCCTGTAATCCCAGCATTTGGGAGGCTGAGGCAGGAGGATCAGTGTGAGTTGGAGACCAGCCTGGGCTACAAAAGTGAGCTCAAGGCCAGCCTGAACTGCACAGGGAAACCCTGTCTCAAAAAGACAAAAAAAAAAAAAAAAAAAAAAAAAATTGAAACATATGCGGCCATGAACTAACATCTACACTGTACAATAGACTCAAAATTCAACAGTAAGAGAAATATCCCAATTACAGGCTGGGCAAGAGATATGAAGAGATGTCACCTAGGACGGTGTACAGGTGGCCAATAATCACATGAAAAGATGTTTAACATCATTAGCCATTAGGAAATGCAAATTAAAACTACAATGAGACATCACCATATATCTATCACAATAGCTAAGGTGAAAAGCAGAAACACCTCCAAGTGTTGGGAATGATTCTAAGAATCGGAGTCTCTCACACATTATTGATAAGAAGATCAAATGACCCACATCCACTCCAGAAAATGGCTTGAGGATTTCTTAAAAGAAAATGTTCCTATCACATTCTTGGACATTTTTCCCCCAGAAATGAATACATGAATACTTGAGTTGATACAAACATCTACAGGTGAGTGTTTGTAGTAGCTGCCTTCAAAACAGGCAATCAGAAGCCTTTCAGCAGGGAATTGGTTATACAACTGTGCTCCATCCATTCCATAGATGAAAGGATAAAATGAATGCAGCAACAGGTTGGCTGGATCCCCAAAGATTTATGGTGAATGTGGTGGGGGAGGGGCGTGCCAAACTCAGTTACACATTATATGTCCCACTTATAAAACACATATGCACAAATCATATACGAATGAAGAAGAGAACATCTGTCATTTTCAGGAATGAAGAGGGGTCCCAGAAGGAAGAGAGTGTAGCTACATGAAGGTGTATGATGGATCCTTGCAGAAAGCCAAGTGCTTTGCATCTTGATACATCAAAATCACCAAAGTCTGGTACACAAGGGTCAGTTCTCTGGCTGTGGTCTGATACTGTAGCTGTGCTCATGGCAACTGAGTAGAGCTCTACAAGGGAATGTGTGGGTTTTTTCAGAATTTTTATTTTATTTATTATTATTTTTTTCTTGTTTCAGAACCCTTGTTTGCTTGTTTACTCATTGTCATGGCCGGCTCAGCCCACCCCGAGGGCAGGGCTGGTGCAGCATGTGGTGCCGGGGATCGAACTGCGGTCCCTGAAGCTGCCCAAGCTTCCCCAAGCAGGCACTTTAGACCACTGAGCCATCCCGCCAGGCCCCTGGAATGTGTTTATGATTAGAATTATTAAGCACTGGAGTCTGAACCCAGGATCTTCACAAGAGCTACATTCCCAGCCCCTTTATCATTATTATTATTATTATTATTATTATTATTATTATTATTACTAGAGACAGGCTAATAATAATAATCACTAAGTCACTCAATTGCCCACACTCCGCTTGAACTTCCAATTCTCCTACATCAGCCTCCCAGAATTCTGGAAATACCAAAAGGTGTGCCACCAGGCCTAGCTTCTTTATTATATCTTTACAGTAATGTGGCGCTACAATGGTCTCAAAATCATGAAAAGTTTGGCTTAGGAAAAATCAAACTCCATGTGGACTGTTTGTTACAATGGTCTTGAAAGCAGCTGGCCTTGAGGATATGAAAAGGGGTGTATGTCCCTCCTCCACTGTGACAAGTCATGTCGTGTGAAGCAGCCCGCTCACTTCTGGACCTCAGGGATTCCATTTCTTCAATGAGGTGGCTGCGAAGGTCACCTCTTCATGCTTTCCTATTTCTTGAAGAGCTGTGTAGATGGGCAACAGGGCAGACATGAATTCCAAGGTGCCAGTAGGCACAAGGTGCCCCTTGGTACCTCTGTACCTCTCTAGCAAAACCATAAACACCTCAGAATCAAAACTGGATTGTCTGTGTCTGAGCTCCTAAATGGACCAGATAGAACCCTGGATTTGCTGCGCACATGACATCACTTCGATCAATCGGCAACAACAAGTTGTGGGTCCTTTTATTACTGTACTCTGTGAGGAAACTGGGTCTTGAAGAGATTGTGTTACTTCACTGTGAATTTGTACACATCAGTGAGTAGGAAGCATGGATTAAAGACTCATTTTGTCATTTGCCAGCAGAATGGCAAGTTACTAAACCTCCCTAAGCCTCTGTTCCCCTGATTGTAAAATAGAATGAAATAGTCCCTGTTCCCTTGTAGAGATTAGTTGGAATTATGCATGTGAAGCCTTAACTCAAACCTGGAATATGATAAGCATTCAAAAGTGTGTGGAGATTGTCGCTGTCGCTATCATCAGCATCGGCATCGCCATCAGCATCGGCATCGCCATCAGCATTGGCATCGCCATCGGCATCGCCAGAGCCATCAGCGTCGGCATCGCCATCAGCATCCCAGCTGCCGCGTGGCAGACAGCTTCAACCTGGATGTTCCGAGTTCAGTCCCCATTGGAGACTCTCATCCCTACAGGCTGCAGGACTCTGGATGACCTCACAAAGCCTCTTCTAGTAAGAAACAAAAGGAGAGAGAAGGAAAGAATAACAAGGTATCTCAGCTCCCAGCAGCTCTGCCACCCTCTAGGAAATGGGGAGACTCCCAGGTCAGCAGCCACGCCTACCCTCTCCCATTCCCTTCCCTAGTTCCCTGGTCCTCATCCTCACCACAGACCTCACACGTATTTCATAGGTGAGGGAAAGGAAAGCAAAGAGGAGAGAAGGCTGCAGGCCACACAGCAGGTCAGAAAGGAAACCCAAGCTAGATCTGCTTCTGCTTCAGCCTCCCTCTTCTGTGCCAACATCTCTTCCAAGAGCTGGTCTCTCTCAATCTGGGCACCTGCGCCCCTGATATCTACGGCATGCTGGAGAATCAGAGAAAGGGATATGGGTAACTATCACTGCAGACAGGGGATATTGAAAAAGCCTTGACTTGTTCAGGCTCTTGAAGGAACAGCGAAGGTTCATGGGTGGATCACACAGGGAAAATGACCCTGGCATGGCACAACTCGAGGAGAAGTGTGGAGTGGCAGAGAGGGGACATGTTTACGCTTCCAAGAAAACCCATAAACCTGATGCTGGAGTTTGGTGCCTCCCTCGCAATATGGAACCCTGACCTCGGCAATCCTGCTTCTGTCAGCCTCTCCATGTACAGAAGGGGACCCTGACATTCTTAGGGTGGCTTCCTCTGATGGTAGCGGGACAACAAAAGCACAGTCGGACCTGAGTTCTAATCACAACTGTAAACCGCAGTAGAGTCCGTGGTAGCAGAGAGAAACACCAGGAGATAGGGCTGGAGGGCGCTGGTAATCAGGGTGAAGTTAGCACAGGACTCTCTAGGCACTGAGATGGTAAAAGATTCTCTCTAGGTAGGGCCACCTCAACTCACATCAGTAAAAACAAGAGTATCAGGCCAACCATAGTGACCTGCGGGTTCATGCAAAGGTTCTCCCAGCAAGCTGAGCACCCCTGTGTCTCTTCTCCCCCCGGCCTTGCGGCATACACAGCATGAACCTCAGTTCCTGGGAAGCACCATACCCCCATACTCATGCCTGCAACACCCCACAAACCCTCAAAGTTCCCCTGTTGCTCCTGCAAACAGAGATAAAAAACACAAGCCTTTGCAAGACATTTGAATAGATTCAGGAAACTGCAGAAAGCTGTCGCAGTGGGACAGACAGATCTTCTGGAAGCTGCGACATCAGGGCCTTTGGTGGCAGGTGTCTGCTGGTGCTGGCCCTCCGGTACTTCTCCTGGGGCGCATACTCGGCCAAGTCTCAAAGGGGATTAGGCTGCGAAGAAGGCAAAGGGCTGCTCAGGCTTAACTGAGCTCGCAGGCTGGTACTCTCTCCCCGTATCTTCTAATTAATAGTCAGGATTAACAGCTGCTGCTACTGCTGGGCCTAAGCCATCTAATCACAGCCGCACAGGCTCTTGGGTGCTCAGCATCCCCTGTGCACTGCCGCTTCCCCGCCACAACCCTTGGAGAAATGCATTGTGAAATTAAAACAACATAAATATAAGAAGAAATCTAGCCCCTTCCCCAGGCCTAAACCCTCCCAGCACTGAAACTCTGTCTGACTTCCTCATGTCTGAGATGAAAGCAGATGGTCCTATTTTGCCAGAGCCCCTTTGGGTAGGAGCGTTTCCTTGTAGCTACGTTGAGAAAGAACAGGGTGCCTTGCCTATCATGCCACCTGCCAGGCAGGACACATCTGCAAACAGCCGGCCAGCTACACAGTAACATGACTGTAATGGATGACACTCACAAAGTCTTTATGAGGTTCCAGGAGTGACTCTATTATACACAAAATACCTAATTTCATCTGCACAAAAAGCCTAAGCAATATCTACATCCCAAATGCCCCCATCCCAGACCAAGTCAGGAGACCAGCACAGACAGACTTCACCCAAGCAGCCGCACTGCTGGTGAGCCATGGGGCTACAGTTCACGTCCACACACCCCAGCGTTCTTACCCAATATCCCACTGTGCTTCTGTAGAAATGGAAGCAGGGAACCCAGACACATGGTCTTCCAGCCTCCCCTGCTCAGGCGGCCTCAGGCACTGCACAAGCCCTGGGCCCACAGGACATACATTCTGTGAAGCCTGGTGAGGACCTCGCTGCTGGTCACATCAGCAGAGCCTGGAGTCTGACCCAGGGCACCCCTGCTTCTCTGAAAAGCTGGGTGAAGAGGATGTGAGAGCAGTCTGACCCCAGTGGGAAATCGTTGAGGGCATGGCCAGAGCCCCAAGAAGGCTCCTGAGCCTACATGAGCCCTAGAGATGCCCCAGTGTGGCCTTGGTTCCTCCTGCCAAGGTCCTGACTCATATTCAGAGACTCTGAGTCGTTTTTACTGGACTGCAGGACTCCACTTTCCTTGAATCACCTACCCTGCCTGATCTCCTTCCTTGCATTTATGTTCCATCTGCCAACATATAAAGACCACTTAGCATAGACCAGACACTGCTCAGGGCTGCTGATAACAGGATAAGCCTGCTCTGGCCCCCAGCTGACAGCCTAGCAGAGAATTCCAACCGCTCTCACGATTCCCTTCCTACCTGCTGTCTTTTGGGGCATGCACTGTGCCCGTTCTCAGAGGAGGCTTTCCTGTTTTACCTCTGGTGCTTCTCATTTTCCCAGTGAAAGCCATGTCGTCGGGCCCCGCTGCAACCTAGCAGCAGGTGTTTAGAGGGCTGAGTCACACTCCCTGTGCAGCTTGCATTCTGTGGGGCCAGCCTGGGAAGCCATTCGGAGGTGAGCTGTCAGCTGTCAATAGTGAGGTCATGGAGCTGCGGAGGGTGGAAGGGGATACAGCTGGATCCGATGTCAGCGAGAAGAGGTCTAGCACAGCCACTCCCTAGCACAGGGGGGCCAGCACCGAGAGGGCTTCCAGAGATCCCTCCCCTCATGGGCTCTTTCTCCTCTTCTCTCCTACAGCCCATCATGGAAAGGCCCATGTGGCCGAGAGCTGATAAACCTGGACTGAGGTGGGAAGGACCTGACATGCAGAAACTTATCACCAGACCTCCAGTCTGCCATGAGAGACCGGAACCTGAGAAAGACCTGAGCCAATGGCACTCAGCTGGGCCACGAACCCAGGTTCCTGCCTTATGGCAGCTGTGGGGCAATAAACACAGGGTTTCAAGTTGCTATATGTATGTTGGCTCATTATGCAGTGATAGCAGGCAACTTTTTGAATCATTTTATTATAGAAAAACCTCAAATGCATTAAAAATTGGGGAATGCAATGGACAGTCCTAATCCACATATTCCTCATCCATGGAATGAATCAACCCAAAACTAAACGTGTTTGAAAAACTAGGCCAGCCAGATAGCTCATCAGATTCAAGCACCTGTTGAGGCAGACATAGGAACTGGGGTTCAATCCCCAGTGTGCCATGCTAGCCCTGACCCTGGGGCATGCTGAGGAGGGGATCGAGACTGGGCATGGTGGCGTGTGCCTATAATCCCAGCGTTTGCAAGGTTGAGAACAAGAGGATCACTAGGAGTCCAATCTCCATAGTGAGACCCTGTAGACGTGTAGACCCTGTGCCAAATACATAAAAAAGAAACAAATTTGAAAAATAAAATAATAATAAACACAATTAAAATAAAAGATAGTATAACAACAATTGGCATATTATAGGTGTCTAGAAGTATAGATTGAAGTAATCTATAAATCATTCTTAATCTAGAAATGCAGCAAGATATCCACAGATTATGTACAAAGACTGTGTTCCATCACTTTTTTAAAGGGACTTGAGAATCTGTGTATTTGGATGCTTGTGGGGTTCAAAGACCCCTTTATGACCCTAAGGACTGACTATAGTATAAACCTCCATAAACTTATCAGCGAGACTCAACAACTGTCTTCATGTAGCCAATCTTGTTTTAACTCTGTCCCCAGGGGCCAAGCTATTTAACCTTCCTTGGTCTCAATTTCCTCCTCTCTAAAATAATGTGGTTTAAAGCATTACCCAGCAGTGATTACCTGAGTTAATGCATGTAAAGTGATAGCGCTCTGGCACGTACATAGCACAAGATCAATGAACGTCTACTCCTGCCTTTTCTTCCTTTCCCATGTTAAATAACAGAATTTGCAGTGATTTATTGCAAGTGCATGACCCATTAGGGAATTTTAGATAGAGGTTAGTGTAGGTGAGCTTACAATGACATGAAGATAAGGATCTGGCCAAAAGGCTTTGTGCAGATTTCTTATGTATACACCCTTATGGATAGAAATACCATTAAGTTATGTTTCTATTAATTAAGTCACAATAATTTTTAAATGCCTATCTTACCAGACCTGCCACATTCTAGAACAACCAGGAAGGACCCTTGCCTTCCAAGAACACAAAGTTTCAGAAGCAGATTCTCACTTTTATAACCATTGTAACAGTTTTGTTGGTTTGTCGAGGCATACACAAAGACCTGTGCGACTACCAAGTGCAAATATGGGAAGGAATCTTAGTGTGCTTGGGTGGCACGAGGAAAGAGGTATGTATGGACTTCAAGTGACAGTATTGCCAGGTGACAAAGCAGATGGAGGCTGTGCCAGCAGCTTTGTGGATGCTGGGAGTGGGTACAATGAGTGGCCTCTCAGTGGCATGGCAGGAGTCAAGAGATGAGAAAGCAGGAGGAGGAGAATACTCCATGGAGAGGCCGGAGACTGAGCTGAAGAGAGCCGGAAGAGAGGCAGCACAAGATGGAGGATTCGTAGGCACAGGTGGAGACTGAGGAAGAGCCGCGGAGGGAGGGCAAATTCACAAGTGGAAAAGAGAGGAAGCAATCAATGGAATCACTACTCTAGACAAAGTGACAAGTTGGGGCGAGGGACAAGTCAGACCTGATAGGCACCCTGTACTCTGAGGTTGACAAAGAGATGGCCGGCAGTGCTGACCTCTTTAGAGTTTTGTGTCTAGAAGATTCTGTAAGGAGAGGTAAGTCACGCACTGTAAGTGATGGGTATGGATAAGGGTATGGATGTGCAGAGCTATTAAGGAGAAGTGCTCATCAGGAAAAGGGGACACAAATCATTTCATTCGGTCCCCTCCCTCTGGGCCAGCTAGTTATGAGAAGGACGATGAGAAGTGGCAGATTCAATGGACGAGGAAAAAGGAAGACATATGGGACTGAATGTGTGACCCTGCAACGTTTCACACATTCAAGTTCTCGTCTGCAAGGCGATGGTATTTGGGGACAGTGATCTTGGGAAGTGATAAGGATGAGAGTCTGAGGGCATCACCACCATGAATGAAATAATGCCCACCTACAAGGCATGAGAGGACTTGCTTCCCCTCTTTACTTCCCACTGTGTGCAAATACCATGAGATGCCATTCGTCTGCAGCTGAGAGGAGGGCCCATCATATCCAGCCATGCAAAGACGCTGATCCTTCAGCTTCTGAAAGGGCAACATACAGGTTTCTCTGGTTTCTAAGTCACCTGCTCTATGACACCTTACGGTAGTAGTCATGCTTAGGATCTGAGGCCTCTGCAAAGGAGAGAAAAATGATCAGGTGTGCACTGTTGGCAGACAAGGACCAAGAGCAGTACTAGGCTGCAAAAAGGAAGATGTCACGGGCAGAACATTTGTCTCCCATCGCAAAACTCATGTGCTGAGGCCTTATTCCTCAGTACAATGGTGTTCTGAGGTTGGGATTTGGGGAGGTCATTAGGCTGTGAGGAAGGAAACCTGAATTATATCGTGCCCTTACAAAAGAGACTTCATGTCTTCTACTATATAAGTGCACAGCAAAAGGTGGCAGTCTGCAAAGGAGAAGAGCGTTCACCAGGGAAGAAATCAGCTGGCACTTTGATCTTGTACTTCCCAGCCACCTGCATTGTGAGAAATACGTTTCCGTTGTTGAATCCACTCAGTCTTGGTATTTGTTGTAGCAGCCCCGGAAGACAAGACAGATGGCAGGAGCAGAGGCAGAGAGGGGTGAAAGGCAAATCCCATTTTCCTAAGGGAAGTTGATGTGAGTCATGCTCTAAGAGAGCAAAGAGAAAGATGTGGCCTCGTCTGACACTGGTGGCCCCTGGAGAGAGCAGCTCGTCTCAGGTGGGGAGGCGTAGGCAATGAGGGAGAGGATCTTGGTGTAAGTCTGGGATGGGGTGGTTCCAGCAGCTACATCCGGAGTGGAGAGAGAGCAGCCTGCCTCCCATGAGGTGCCGGCTCTCTCCCACAATGCCTTTCCTGCAGCACTCAGGCACAGATGAGCCCAGGACGCTTTATAACTTTCAATCCTCTTTTTATGATGCTTGGAACTTGTCGCCATCTGCTAGGCAGGGCTTTAATGCAAATCTGAGTTTGCTTTTATGGTTTCAATTAACCTAATAATAAAGCAGGGCAGGCAAGCTCCTGAAGAATCTTCCCCTCCCACCCACTTCAGGCATTCCCTCCCTCCTCCCCCAAAATAAAAGACCATGATGGACTCCTCCTGCAGCTGGAAACTTTCACTACATTAACCATCTCCTGTCCACACAATTAACCATCTCTTACTGTACTGCAGTTGCAGGTTCAAAGGTAACCCAACCCAGAGACAAATGTGACAGATATTGCTTCAGCCTAGAGCCCACTCTGGCCAGGAAGTGCTTCCCCGAGTGCAAAGTAAACGGCAGACTGTGACCTTAAGAACAAAAGAGAAACACAGATGCCCATCCCCCTTTCGTGTGGGGTCATCCAAAAGAGTTGGTTGATTTTCACTTTTGTCATCTGTAGCAAGAGGGAAATTGCAGACCCCTAATGAGGATTAAGCGGCTGACTCCTAATATGCACCTTGCATCTTTCAGTGGGAACCAGAAGCAAGCTAGGCAAGAGATGCCAGCATGATCAGGCATCCTACTTTGCCCGTGAGTGAAGGTTGTAGGAGTCCAAGGCTTTCGCTGCTAAATACTTGGAGGACCCCAGGAAGACTATGAGAAGTTGGTCGCCTGTGGTGTTTCCTTACTGTGAGCTCCCAGTTTCACATTCTATATTCTTATCAGCTCATGACTTTCTTGGCAGTCTCATACAACTTAGGAGACTTTTGATAATGTAATTATTATCATCATTGCCTCCCCAAATTACAACTTAAAGCAATGTTATGATCCTTTATGTTTTGTTATTATATGCAACAGGAACTACGTTAACATTTGGAAAGTCTCTGCTATTCAAGGCAAGCTCTCAAGGCCACGTAGCAATAAAATTAGAGGAGTTGCTGATTTTGCCCTGGTCATTTAACCACTCTTTCTCCATTTCCTTGACTCTAAAGGAAAGCCAAAATAACTACACTGATGAGAGTGAGAGATAATGCGTTTAAAAATATGTCTAGCTTTTTCAGACATTCATTAAACAGTGGCCTAGCTCATTATTGTTTTTAACCTAGCAAAATTGTTATGTATGTCTATAAAAACTATCTGGCATTTACCCCCACTTACTCACCTGGTCTTTCCTCAGGTTTTCACTTCCTGGGATTTCAAGCACTTGGCTGATTAGGTAGGTATCAGTCAGCATTTGTCAAGTAAACAACAGTCTTTGATTATAATTTCTCAGTGATCTTTTCTTGAAGCACAGGTTAAATGTACAATCATATTTGAAGTATTTCCACACTCACTGATTCATTCACTGAGTTGGTGTATGAATACTTGACTGGACTTCTTGTCTCTGCTGTGGTGTTCTGAGACATTCCCCCAGGCATGCAGAGTGCACCGGACTTTAGTTTTAAAACCCACATTACCTTTGGGTTGAGAAGTTTCCCATAGCCAGGCAGACACCACTGCTGGAAGAAGGATGCATCATTCTTTGATCCTGGAGCAGAGATCCCCTGGATTTTTAGCTTCTGTTACTTTAGAAACAAAGCCAAAATCCCACAGTACCTGTAGGGGAACTACAAAAAATGTTTTAATTCCTTTTAAAGTTAAAAATGAATATAGTCTAACCTGGATCATATTTGGCTCTATGCTATCATATTTATAAAATATTGGATGCAAATTTATGTGTAGATATGTATATACACATATAATTTATGTAATTATTTCATGAAATATATATGAAATAGCTAAGAAATTATATATAACATTAAATAATATATAATTAAGAAATATATAAGTAAGATATATGTATATATATGTAATTTCTTAATGGAAGCAAAGGATTCATGAATTCTACTTTTTATTTTATTATTATTATTATTTTTTTTTTAGAATTTTTTTTCTTGTTTCGGAACTTTTGTTTGTTTATTTATTTATTTATTTTTATGGCCAGCTCAGCCTGCCCTGAGGGCAGGGCTGGCGCAGCATGTGGTGCCGGGGATCAAACCGTGGTCCCTGCAGCTGCCCAAGCTTTCCTTAGCAGGCTCTTTAGGGCACTGAGCCATCCTTCCAGGCCCCCGAATTCTACTATTTAAAGCTCATAAAAGTCAATATAGCCCTGATCCACTTGTGCTTTGAGCCACAATGTACTTAGAAGAATGATCATCTTTGTGAATGGCTAATAAATATTCCTAATAAAAGTCATCCTCAGAATGGATGATAATGGAGGCTTTCAAATGGATGGATGGATGGACAGATTGATGGATGGATGGACTGGATGGATTGGATGGATGGGTGGGGGTGGATAGGTGAGTGGATGGGTGGGTGAGTAGGTGGATGAGTGGGTGGGTGGATGAGTGGGTGGGTGGATTAACTAGAACAAATGAATAATATCCATGAAGGGGTAAATATGAATAAGTTCTTAGGACTAGAAACCCAGGAGATTTAGTATCCTGCAAATTCAAGGAAGGGAAAGGTGCCCTTGTTTTGTAGGCTTACAGAGAAATGATCCCATGGTTCTTACTTGACTTCCCATGATTCATCTTTACTTACCAGACTCAGAGCTAGTCTTTAAAAATCTTAACGTAAAGTTAGTATCTAAACCAAGCATACAAGTCTTGTTCACCATTGAACTGAACTACATGCACAAACGTCACTGAAATGGAGGAAATTGGTCCTAAGCAAGTAAGTGCCAGACCCCAGCACAGTGCTTTGGGATCAAGCACTGTCTTCTCACAGGCAGAGGCTGCCCAAGATTTTCTCTGTTAATGCTATACATCATTTCCTTTGACTTTGGCATGAACCAGTTTCGACATAGAAGGAAAGAAAGGCAATGATAACAATAAACCAAAAATTATGCCACTGAAGTGTTCTGATCCATGTTTTAGAATTCATGGACATGTGTTTTACAATAAGGTAGCTAAGAAATATGAAAAGAAGGCACCTAATTTCTAAGCACCGATGACATCAAGCCCACTGGCAAATGGTGTATCAGCATGATTTCGTCCCTGCTGGAATACCTGGAGATTCTCCTTCTATGTCTTGGAAAATTCACTGAACAACAGCCCTCTGCCTCATAGTCTATCGCTGAGTGTCTACCTGGGAACTAAGTGTCAAGCTCCACATGGAACCATAGTCTGCTGCTGGTTTAGTTCAGGCCACACCCTCCTTCACACCTATCCCTTCTCACCACATCCCCTCTCCTAATATCATTCCTGCTGCCACAAAGCATATTTAATAACTTACAGACACCCAGAATGCCATGGTGAGTAATGACAACATCTCTGGTCATAACTAAACATTGAAAGGGACACATTAAAACTAATGAATAAATGAGCCAACTTGCACTAAAACACAATTGTAAATAAGCAACCTCAGAAGCAAGAAGGGCAGGGGCTGTTTATTCTCATCTTTAGTAAAAGGCAGAGATAAATTGGGCACAAATTGAGATCCAATTGGTGTTGACAGTAACAGATTAAGATCTATGAAAATTGGGAATACTTTAATGAGTTATGTTGAACAGACTCAAGAGTTCCCGTAGCCTTTCCTATTCTTGGGTTTGTAGCATGTCTCTCAGTAATGGGGTCTTGCAAATGAATGTTCAACTTTCCTTGTAGGAGCTCCTACTGTTCTAGAAGCTCAGAAGCCAAATTTGTAGTTATCCTCTGTTACAGTCTGTAAAATCTTACGCACATCATTTCCTCTTCATGTGTCTCACTTGTGTTATCCCTACTATGGGAGTAGTTATCATTATGTTTCTTACCACAAGGATTTATAAAGAGGATAAATGTGACGACACATGTGCAAATATCATCCACACAAGGGAAAGGTCTAGCACTTAGGAGACGGTTCAAACACAATTCAATCATGTGACCTACTATGGGTTATTTATTTTACCTCTAGGGGCCTAAGATTTCCTCATCTGTAAAATGAGGAGCTTAGATTTGTCAGTGGTTCTCAAACCTGGCTGCACTTTAGAATCACTTGGAGAGCTTTTAGAAAAATAGCGATCCCTGATTGGTTCCTCTAATTAAAGCAGAACCTCTGGGGAGGAGCAAGCATAAGCCTATTTTAATGTTCTTAGATGATCCTGCTTTTCAGGCAGGGATGTGAACTACTGAACTAGAAGACCTCTAAGCTTTCTTCCTGCTCACACTCTGTGACTCTAGAATTCTCTCTGGAATCACTTCCACTGTATTGGCTCTGATCCAGAACCACGACCCCTACATAACAGTGGAAGGGTGCAGAAGGGCACACCAGATGCCAGACTAGTAGGTTCCTTCTGTTTTAAAACTCAGGTCCCTATAGAAAGGTGGATATAAGAATTGGAACACTTACAGCAACTTTTGACCTTGAAATAGTTAGGGTTTTATACAAATGAAATGACATAGCATATGCTCTGTTGAGATTGGTTGTATTATCTCTGAGATCCAAGCCATTGCATGTTTCATTAGGAAGTTCCCTTTTATTGCTGGCTAGAATTCTATGGTAGGGATATACACAATTTGTTTAACCATTCATCCACTGAAAAAAATTTGAGCTGCTTCCAGGTGTTTTTTTTTTTTTTTTTTTTTTTACAATTAGGAAGAAAGCTGCTATGAACATTTATGCACAGGTGTTTGCATGAACATAAGTTTTGCTTTTGGCACGATGAAGACCCAGGAGTACAGTTTATGAGTCATATGATAAGGGCATATTTAACTTTGCAAGAAACCACCAAATTAACTTCCAAATGGCCACTTTAAATTTCCACTAGAAGCCAGGTGACAAATCCAGTCTATCTGCATCATTTTCAGCATTTAGCGTAGTATAATGTAATAGTTTAGTCACCACTTGAAATGTTTGTATTTTAGTCATCCTGACAAGTGTGTATTTCTGTCTTACTGAGATTTTCATTTGTATGTTTTAAATGGTTAATGATGCTAAATGTCTTTCATTATTTCAGTTATTTCAAATTTAATATTTTTGTCTTAGGATTCAATCTGCCTCACTGAATGTCACATAGTCACTTAAAACATTGTATTCTACTGTTCCTCATGACCTGCATATGTCAGTTAGCACTTGTTGAATGGCCCTGCTGGTCACTGCCTCTCTATCTTTTCAAATTATCCTATTTAGTAGGTTCCATCAGTTACAGAAAATGGAAAAGTTAAGGATCTACCTATAATTGTAGAATTATTTCTCCTTTTTCAAATCTTTGCTTCATATAGTGTGAAACTGTGTTATTTGACACATACACATTTAGTATTTTATACTTTTCTAGTGGAATCATCCTTTTATGACTAATGTCGCTCTGTCTCAGGAATTTTATTTGCTCTGAAGTTTGTTTTATCTAACATTGATTTGCATACTACTGTATTTGAATATTGTTATATTTACATGGCACATGTGTTTAGGTGTTGTATTACCATATTAATTTATATAACATTCTTGAAATGACATAATTGTGGAGATTAATAATACATCAGTGGGAGAGGAGTTACATGGCTGTGGCTGTAATAGGATATCATAAGGGATGGACTTTGCATATTTTGATTCTGGCGCTAATCACATAACTCTAAGCAAGTAGAACTTCAACACAGTGTGAACTGTGTAGGACTGAACACACAATGCACGATGAGTTAGCATAAAACCAATTGGTTCTGAGTAAGCTTAATGTGTGCATCATGTTAATTCCTAATTTTGATATCCTTCCGTAACTTCTGAAGGTGTTTACCTTGGGGTAACATGCAAGAGGTGGCACCATGCCAGGCCCACCTCCCCAACAAGGAGAACCTAGGTTCACCAGCCACACTACCCATGCTGTGTTTTCGTGGTCCCCCCAGTGTTTCCAGCTGATCCAAATGACATTTATCACATAGGTAAGCCATCTGACCTGGACCACACAGAACTCCAAGTATTTAGCACCTCTGTCCCTACCTCACCCCCAACACTCGCAGACACCCAGTTCCTCTAGGACCCCAGAGTGCGGGTGTAAGAAGATCTGATGAACAGAAAGGATAAGAAATGGCGCTGGGAGCTTCCGAGCCACTAATCACTCCTGTGGCAGCAAATAGGGGCTATGGTTTTCAGGAAGAGGTTATATAAGCTGAAGCCTAGTGAAAGCAGGGTGGATAGGGGAGGGATGAAGGGGCACAATTCCATCTCCTTCAGGCAAGAAAGTGTAAGAGTTCTCAAATAGTTTAAGTCACTTACTCCCATTCAAATAGCCAGCCAGAGACAGATTTGAAACCAAATGGCCTGACTCCAGAGTCCAAGGATGCAACTGATACAGGGGATTGTTCTCTGTAAGAAGCTACCTGGTAGGAAACAAGCAGGCACTTATACTTCTGAGAGATAAAAGACACAAACAGTTAAAGGAGGGAGCAAGACAGTGCCCACCCTGAGGTACAGAAGCAGCACGTACAGGACCCACGCAAGCAACCCAGGAAGCCACTGTGCCCAGGGCTGCCAACTTGGCCACTCTTCCGAAGCTCTATCTGCGGAGCTTTGGCTGTCTTTCTTTCCCATAATAAACATTATTTTGATCTTAAAACTAGCCCACATATGATTTCCACCCTAAGTGTGGTTAAGAATCCACTTTAGCAGGTGACACCTCATCAGGAGAAGCTTCCGCAGAACAGAAAGCAATCAGACAGGAAACTTCTCTTTTGGAAGGGAGTTGTTCAGAAACTACCCAAGGGAAGCTGCCAGCTGGCCAGTTAGCAGTGGGCAGACCCCTAAAGCACCCTCATACCACACTCAGAAGAAGAGTACAAGAGGACTTCCTGCTCCATCCTCTCCTCCCCTGCAGGGCTGACCTCCCCCTTCCCAAGAAGAGCTGCTCCCCTTGACAACC
Source organism: Myocastor coypus (assembly GCA_004027025.1). Classification (NCBI taxonomy): domain Eukaryota; kingdom Metazoa; phylum Chordata; class Mammalia; order Rodentia; family Myocastoridae; genus Myocastor; species Myocastor coypus. The sequence goes on along the minus strand of PVJA010005115.1, from coordinate 48,901 downwards.
CAAGAAGCTCCCGCCATCAGAGGAAGAATTACAGTCAGGCTTGCGTAGCCTCAAGCAGCGCGTGAAAGGGAATCAGTGCGCGTTACAGGGAAATGAGTATTTGTTTTGAAATGTATTTAAAAGCGCTGGCTAGTTAATTATTTAAGGACCAGCGGGTATCTCAGCTACCATGGAAACCTTTGCTTTGTGATTCCTTCCTGGACCCCTCAGACATTTTGCTGCAACCCACTGTGTTAGCACACTGACTCACATAGATAAACAAGATACACAAATACACCATCACACGAGCTCGCAGAGATACACGGAACACTTATACACACCCACAGAAGTTCATACACTCGGTCACACACTCAAATGGACACATTCACCCACGCTTCCATAGACACACTCACATTCCCCACTCACATGTGTGCAAAGCTCACACAAAGTCCTACTGCTTCACCCACATTCTTTCACATATGCACAGTCATGCACATAGACACACAATGCTCACACAGACATATTCACACGCACACTCATGCTCTTATACACTTACCTAGATATCATCACAGAAGCTTACACAAATGCATCACTCACACATATAACAGCACACATCCATTTACATTCTCTCTCTCTCTCTCACACACACACACACATATGCACACACACACACACACACACACACACACACAATGCCATATTCCTTGTTCTTCTGAAGGGTTTTGCTCTCCTATTTTCACTGCATCCCAGGTGTTCAGAGGCAGGCACAGGACAGACTAGGAATCCCCTGGCTTTGCAAGGTGTCTGTCCTAAGTAGATCATCTCTGAACACAGCAGGGCACAGACCATAGCCCTTCCCAGACCACAGCCTGGGGCCACTGTGACCAGTTGCCATTTGACATCACTAAGTTTAAGGAACTAGACACACTATTGACTGGTGCGGTGACTGTCAGGCTCAAGTCGGGCATAACCGTGCCAGCACTCAGCCTGATTGCTCTGTCCCAGCACAAGTGCTGTTGCACAGTGAGGAACACCGCTTACTAGCTCTCAGTACTTAGCTAAGTCCCTTAACCTCTCTGAACCATCACTTCCTCACCTGCCAAATGGGTGGAGTGCATTGCAACCAAAACACCTTTTCACTTGAAAGCTCTCATTCTGTCCTCTGAACCAGCTGTAACACAGGTATCTGAGCTACCTTCATTTAGCCCTGCTGCAGAAAGGATGTGGACCCCTGACTCCTCAGCATCACACAGATGCCTCTTCTCGGGGCAGTGCATTCTTCCTGATTGTGGGACCCTTGTGGGTACTTACTAGAGACATGCCGGACACACAGAGGCAAGCTCCTGTCACTTCCTGTAGCCCTGATCCTGAGGGATCCAGGAGGATGCCCTGAAGAGAGGCTCAGGCCGGTGACAAGGCCAGGTCAGGGCCCTAACTTGGAAAGGAGTTTAGCACAGGGCCTGAATTTTCCCTCCTAGGGAACTTTGCAAGAGCTGATGCAGCCCCCATCACCCTCCCTGTACCATCATGGTGCTGCACCACTGAACTATATAATTGTATATTTGTTCCTGTTGGGTCTTGAAATATTAGGGTCCAGTGTATAATTCCAGGGCTGCTGCACTAAAGATCCTGCCATGTAACTACAAATAAAAAGACTATAATGTGGCTGGGGCTGCAGCCTGTGCTGCTTTTCTTAATTAATGGGAAATTTTATTAAGAACAGGGAAAAAAAACAGTGAGTGTCTGCTGCCCAGCCTCCTCAGAGCACCCTAAAGGGACGAGGATGCCTCAGAATAAAGCTTGCACCACTTCTGCTAATGGTCTGTCATTATGCCTTGTTGTGTATGCTTTTAATGATTTTTTTTGTTGTTGTTGTTCATAAAGGGGAGGAGATAGGCCACAGGGGCAGAACAGAGGCTAAGACTGAGGCCAGGGAAGTAGTTGGAGTGGCAAGTTCAAGGTCTTCTGGGGTTGGGGACCTTCACCTCCAAGAGGAAGGCATAGGTTAAATGGGAAAACATGCAAGAAGACGGAGGAATTGTTCTACACATGGGTGGGTGAGCTCAAGCTAAGTGATTTGTCAAGAATCACATAGTGACAAGTACAGAGCAAAGAGCTGAGGGTTTAAAGCACAGAGGAAGTCAGGTGGGAGGAACATGGCAAGAGAGCCCAAGGGAAATTGAGCTTGAGAAAGGCATTGTGCTAGATATATATATATATATATATATATATATATATATATATATATGTCCAAAACCCTGACATAGGACTCTTCAAATATCTAAGACAGGAAGCAGGTTGGGGTGCCCCTAAGCAGGACTCAGTACGAGGTGCTCAGAGCTCATACTGAGAAGGAGCCCTGGTCATGGACAGGGTGCAGGGCCTGTACGACAAGAAGCCGTGACACAGAGGGCTCTGCACTTATGAGCTGTGTCCTTCCATGCCCCCTACTATGCGCTAAGCACCGCGCTGAGGACTTCCAGGCACCAGCTCTGTCCACAGGACAAGCCTACAGGTGTGCTCCGTCTCTAGCTCCACTTTACAGATGCGAGATCTGAGGAGAGAGAGACGTGACACAGGTCGTCCAAGGTCATGGAGGCAGGAAGGGAAGGCACTGCCTGGAAGCAACCCCAGGGAATTTGGCCCCAGAGCCTGCCGCTCCAAGTCAGAAAAGACATCCTCAGTGCTCTGGGGTGAGGGTGGCAAGCCTTGTAGAGCCTTTCCTCAGAACAAACAGCCCGTTTGCTCTAGGGGAAGCCAGAGAAGGCGTGCATGGCTCTTCCTGCCGATAGCAGCTGGACACGTGGGGCATCATTTGGATACAGGCAGGGTAAGCAAAGCCTCCTGACCACCCCCAGTCTCTCTCTCTGTTCCTGCCTCTGCCTGTCTCTCTCCTCTTGCTCTGACTCTCTGTCATTCTCCCCTCATTGCCATTCTCTGCACTTTTCTCTTTCTCTCCTTCTGTCTCCCTTTCTTGAATTTCTGTCTCTTTGTTTTTCTCTCCACGTCTGTTTTTCTCTCCTCTTTCCCCATACTCCTTCCCTTTCTTCTTGAGAGTAACAGACGTGGGAGTGAAGGAGAGGATATGGGGCATCTTGATGACACCCTGTCTGATTGGGGCGCTCCTCAGCATTTTCTAGGGCCTCTTCCGACAGTTTGTGCTTACATGGTTCCCTGTGCTTGTTACCTGAGTTAAACAAGTCCTGGTAGGCATCTGTCTGCCCTTAGAAACCCCAGTGGGAAAGCAGAACAGGGGCTTAGGCTGATGTCTCACAATTGTTTCTTCCTTGGTTGAAAAGATATTTACAAAGACAATCTTGTTCTCAAGACAGTGAATCTCAGAGAGAAAGGGGGGAGGGAGGGAGAGAGAGAATGTAAGGAGGTACAAGATCCTTGTCTCTTGGTCTCTGAAGAATTTCACTAGCCTCAGCTTTCCTCTGAGCTCACCTGCGTAGCACAGCCACTCTGAGAGTGAAGGCACTGCCCTCAGGCACTGAGTACCCCAGGACACCTGCCACACATGGAGATCAGGTTCTAGCGACCTAGTGACACAAAGCACTGGCCTCCTGTCCAGCAGCCATCACCGACTGTCCTCCTCCATTTGCTGCTACATGAAGGGCCCAAGATCCAAGTTACCAGTGCACCCTCCCTCTTACTGAATTCTATGTCCCAAGTCCCTGGAGCTCTCAAGCTTTTGTTTCTGTCAGTGTCAGAAAATAATGATGCATGTTCTCTGCTCTGAGGATGCCTTCCGGGATCCTGGGAGGATGATTGAAGTACCTGGTTGTCAAGAGCCAGGGTCTGCTCCCAGGACTCCCATTTCCACCAGCGTACTTTTCCCAGCGGGTGGGGGCACTGAGACCATGTTTCAGCCCATTGGCACAGTCCAGCAAATCAGTCCCAGGAACCCCAAATACTCTTGAGGCTCGAGAGACAAGCAGATGAAGAACCAGAAACAATTCTGAGTGTCAGATTCTAAAAGCGAAGCATAAGGGGAGGAGAGTCCTAAACTCTTCAGTTGGGGTTGGCCTCTGGAGCCTGAGTCCCGTCTCCTCATTCATCTTGGTGCTGCTTATCCACTTAATGCCTCAGCAGATGGTCCTCCTCAGGGGGTTAACTCCTTATGTCAGTGTGAGTGAGATTTTTTTTCTTAGACTGGCCCCCTTTAAGGGCCAAAGACGCATCCTCCTCCTGGTGATACATCCTGGGCTGCGGCCACGTTCTTCACATGCTCAGCATTGGGAAAGCTGAGAACAGGTCTGACTTTCAGATCAAATCTGGATGCCCTGAAGGTGTTTCTGCCAAGGCTGGCTTAGAGATACGAGGACAGATCCTGGGTACACATGCAGGACATCCAAAGTGCCAGCTGAGAGGCTTAATGAGCCCACTGGATCTGGTCCATGGAGCCAGGCGCAGGCTCCCACACAGAACTCTGTGTGTGGACACCCTGAGTAACAACAGACACACCCATCCTTAGATAAAGTGTGTGTGTCTGTGCTGCCCATGTGGGCACATGGGAGCTTGTTCCCTTCTGTCACTTTCTACCCTACAAAGGCAGCTGCCTTTTAATGCACCCTAAATGCCTTTCCAGGAGATATCCTTCATTTTAGTGAGCCCCCCAATAACTACGTGCTATGGTTGATACACTCTGTCAGTTTGAGGAATCTAGAAACTTAACTAAGCAACTCCGCAGTTCTAAATCCTGAGGTGTAGAAGACAGGCCTGTAGGCCTCCAGGATGCTGTTCATTGTGCCAGCTTCAGAAGTTTAGAAGGTTAAGTGATTCAGCAGGGGGCCAGGGTCAGTATCTTCATCTTGTGCAAGAAGAGGGGTATGGAGATTGTGTCCGTGCTATACCTGCGCTGGAGGGAGGGACAGCCTGCTCACAATATAAGGGAGGAAAAGAGGCTTATTCTCTCCTTTTGCTCTTGTTGCCACCTCTGTCTTCTGCCACCTTGAACTATTGCCCCTGTGGCATGACACCAGGCCTTGGAGCCAGCTAATTATGGGCTGAAACTTCCACAAACTGTGAGCTAAATAACTCTTTCCCTCTTCAACTTGGGTGCCAGGTATTTTGTCTCAGCAATGAGAGAAAAGCAGTGGAAACACCTTTCTTTAGTTTTCTACAACCCTCATGACCTTGTGTACGAAATAAGGCTAAGAATATTTACCTTATAGAGCTGCAATAAATCAATGGAAGCCAATGTGCTCTTCCATTATAAATCAAGAAAGTGATGCGATTCAGAGTGAACAGATGTTTGGGCACCTGGGTGTATACACAGACAAACCTTCCACGGGGGCACTCGGGTTTCCTAACAATGTCTTGCAGATTATAATTGCAGTGTTGGGCCCTCCAGAGGGATGACCATTTCTCAGGCAGCTCGGTGTCTGTGAGCTTCAAGGTCAGGAAGAGGGCACCTCCTGAGATCAGCGGCTTCTCTCCAGGAATCCAAGATTCTACATTCTAAGACCAGATCAAAAGGTCCTTCGTCTCAGTTAGACAAAGAAGTCTGTCTTCTAAGGCAAGAAGCAAGCAAGAAAAGAATGGGGAGAATAAGGTATTTCTATGGGGTAAGGAAAGGTAGGTACATGAAAGGGCATTCCACAGAAGTTTCCGAGAATTAAAATTACAGGGTACCATTTCCCACACACGAGGACACAAGCCATTCCTTATCTACAGCAGGAGTCCTGCCCCGGGCACATCTCTGTGTTCATCCTCTGAGGCTGGGTTGGCTCCTTCCTAGAAACTGGTGGTACCTTCCAATGGAAAGCCTTGCACAGTGATTAAACAAAATGAAGCTGTGGGGTGGAAAAAAAATATAACTGTTATGAACAAAGCTTGCTAATTCTATGAAATGCTATTTTTAAGAAAGGTATACGTCTCTGTGCAGAAGCTTGGCGCCCCAAAGCTGTTAAGAGTAATAGCCGGGCGTGGTGGCGCACGCCTGTAATCCCAGCACTCGGGAGGCTGAGACAGGAGGATCAGTGAGAGTTCGAGACCAACCTGGGCTACAAAAGTGAGCTCAAGGCCTGCCTCAACTGCATAGCAAGAGCCTATCTCAAAAAAAAAAAAAAAAAAAAAAAAGAGTAATAGACACCATCCCTGCAAGAGGATGACAATCCAAAAGGTCACAAGTTATTGCCATGACAGAGGAGAAAAGATCTTGGGTGTTACAACAAAATGCTGCCCAACGGGGTTGTGGTGCTGGTGCGAGGATCAGAGCATCTTCTCCACCAGTCGGCTCTGCCTGCTTCACCTGGACATCTCCCTGGAGGGACAGACGCTCGTGGACAGAGAGCACCACAAATCACTGGGGAGGGAATTTCCGTGGGTGTCCCAAAGATCTCATGCCAGAGATATTTTCAGCGTAGCCTATGGATTGGAAAGAGAAAATGAATAAATAATTGAGCATGTGGTATTAATGCTCCTGCTTCTTCACTGCTCCAATTACTCTGTGCTGTGAATGCTCAACAGCGTGCGCTCTCCCTCAGAGCCAGAATGAATAAAAGATGCACGTTATGAACACCACTGGATGCAGAGAAAGCGTGAGGCTCACACTGGGAGAGCAGAAGGCACCTAGGAAGCCAGGAGGAGCTGAACCAGGAATCCGGAGCCACAGAGGTGGCCGCCGCCGGGTGGCCCTGCACGCATTCAGGCAGGGACGGAATCAGTCCACAGATACATACTTCAGACAAGTGCAGCTAGATCACTGTGCCAGCCCTCAGGTGGGGAGTGGGCTTGGATCCGCCCTGGAGACACAACAGCTGCATCCTGCCTCACAGAGAGGGACCCAAGTAGGCAGGATGTGCTCTCCCCTCTGTTCCCTTGTCCTTGTCATTCTTCATCCTACTGCTGCTCCCTCAGCTCTGCTCCTTGCTTACTGACTTTAAAACTCAATCACAGATTTCTCTCTCTCAGGAAGCCCTGTTCAGTACAAGGCGGGAGAAGAGCTCACAGGCATCTCAGGCTGGGCAAATGTATAGCAGCTTGGACACCCCGAACCCATCCTCTGGGCTGGGCTGGGCAACACACGGGGCAGTGGGTGTGCGTGGCCCTAGATCCCCTCAAACGTGGCCCCTCTGAGATGAGGTGTGTCCTGAGTGTGAGAGACTCCCAGAATTCCAAAGTCAGTGTCAAAAAAAAAAAAAAAAAAAAAAAAAAAAAAAAAAAAAAAAAAAAAAAAAAAAAAAAAAAAAAAAAAAAAAAAAAAAAAAAAAAAAAAAAAAAAAAAAAGTAAAACATCTTACTAATAAGTTTTATACTGGTTACATACAGAACCAATATTTTGGCTACATTTTTTAAAGTTGATAACACCACCTCTTTCTATATTCTAAACTAGGGCCTTTTAAAGATTTAAAAGGAACAGATTTCAAATTTTCTCCCTGCAAAGAACAGTTTTCTGGTGGGTGAAGTGGTTTGATGTAGCCGCCTCCACTGTGCCGTGTACACATAGGAAACACACACTTCAGAACATTACCTGGCAGATCACAAATGTACGCATCTTTGCTTGTCAATTAAAAATTAATGAATATTGACTTTTAAAAAAAATATAAAGGTATACGTGCGGCTTGCCTATGTAGCTGTCTCTCTTTTTCTTGCAATATTGACTTAGCAATACTTCAACTCATGAGTTTTCGATCCTAGGAGGGTGTGAGAGACATGCACATTCGGGAAAAATATGCTTTGGATTTTGTTTGTTTCTTGGGATCCAGACGCATGACGTGATATACGCTCTTGCCATGCGGCACGGGGCCGCGATCCATAGCTTTTCGTCAGCCGCCGCAAAAGAGTGGAAGCGGCCAATACTCTACAGTGTGCTGCGCTGCCCAACTGTGCTGCTCAGTGGGTCAGCTGGATGTGGGGCCGCTCCAATGGATGAAAATCTTTCAGCCACCAGTGGGCTACCTGGGACACAGCCGCACCCTGCAAGTCGAGGGGGGGTCTCTGTTTCTCCAGCCCTCGTACCTAATCTCTGAGAGAACGGTCACCAGCTCTCACAAAACAGCCAGTGGCTCTGGGGCAGAGACATTATGATCTGGATGGAGCAGAGGTAACTGGCAGACTAAGTGCCTGCTAGCAAGCACAAGCTCCCGAGTTTGATCACACTGTGTTGCCCACCCAAACCGGGTGTGGTGTCTCACACCTGTAATCCCAGCACTGGGGAGGCTGAGACAGTAGGACACTACGAGTCTGACCTACTACTGAGACCCTGTAATAAATAAATCAATAGAGACCATGTGCCCAAGGGTCAGGTCTGGGTTAGGTCAGAGACCTTCTAACTCCCAGAGCTGTTTCTTCAACTCAAGCTGAAGCTGTTCTTTGATCTTAAAATTATGTTTTTAACTTTCTTTCTGTACTAATTCCTCAGTGTGGCATACCTGCCAGCCGTCGGAAGCAAGGATTAAATTTTCTCCTGGCCCTGCAGCCCAAGAAGCCCTGTGGCATGCCTCAAGGTTAGCAAACCCTTCCAGAACCCTTCCTTCTCCTGCCCAGATACCTGTGCCTTCCTACCCAGCTCCTTGACTTAGTGTCGAGTAAGAGATAAACCTAGCTTACTTCCTGCAGTTGCTGAGGTCCTGATCTGTGTGCAGCTGTGTGCACGAGGCCCAGGTTTTCCCAGCTGACCAGAGTGTTCAACCAGGAAAACAGACCCAGCAGGCAGCAACCACCCCCCACCACCCTTTTTTTTTTAACCAAGGACTGAAACCTGAACATCTGGCTGCTCTGAAAAGAGAACAAGCGAAGCCTTCGACCACTCCAGCTGCCCTTTGGCAAGGTGAAATGGGAACTGACAGACCTGCCAGCCCCCCAAGGAGTGCTTCATGAGCTAGAGCATCACACATCTAATCATTTAAGGTCCAGCAGAGCTCCATTCTCAGGTGTCTTGAGAACATAGACTCTGAGTCCTAGAGTCACCTTGGGTTTACAGCACTCAGACTAGACTCGCTTTATCAGTTCTTTCCTTGTAGCATGAGACTGCTCCCTCATCTAAAGCAGGAGACTCCAACTCCTGTCCTTCCTGGGGAGGTTCTCAGAGGTGCAGAAGACACCTGCCAAGGCCATTGTTCTCCAGAAGCTTCTCCGGATTCTACAGAAGCCTCGACTCTCAGAGCAGCCATTACCTCTTCTACTAATAAAAATTACCGTTCAGGACTAGGCTGAGTATTGCTATAGGACATTGCTTTTTGAGGGTGTGTAGCAGGAAGGGGTCATCTCTGGTCTTCAGTTCCATGGGGAGCAAGATATGCCTCTGTGTATGGGCACCACTCTTGCAAGAGTATGGATTAAAAGCCTTACTTTCGCTGAAGAAAAAAAAAAAGACACAGACAGACAGACAGACAGACAGGCATGAAATCAAGAGTCCAGGAGAAGCAGGGACAGAACCCTGAACTCCTTCCTAGACCGGAAGATGGGGGAGTGACTGGCCACCACGGAACCTCGTTAGGCCCAGCTAAGAACACACACCACGCCTCCTCTGGAGCTCACCTCCTTAGAGGGAGGGCAATCAAAGGAGGAGAAGGCTGCTCGCACGGCAAATGCGTGCAGTACCCAGGAGAAAGTAAAAAGGCTCTCGAGTGCCCTGCTGGAAGTATCAAGGGATGAGTGAAGTATCACGGAGAGAGATGAGGCAAAAGAGGGGCCAAGATGTGCTCAGTCTCTGAAATGGACAGAAGGAGACAAAAGCATCTTATGGGCATCTCAGGGAAAATGGGGGAGGGGGCGGGGGGCTTGAGAAAAGCGTTTAGAGATTCTCCAGGCCAAACGGGGCTCGACAGTGAAATACAAAGAGGAAATTTAGATTATAGAGCCCTGTCCAGCTTCCACTTCCTTGGCAGCACCTTCCAGTCCCTGACACAGTGTGAGGTGCGTCGCCCTCATGTTCCTGTATTTCTGAAGCCTTCTCCCTGCCTGTATGGGAGCACTCAACGTCCTGGTTTATGGGACCCTGTTGCAGGTCTGCCCTCACCATAGCTGACTCTCTTCGCATCCCTAGTGCTTGGCAGGTTGTAGAACTCAATAAATGTGTTAAATTGATGTGAGTGAGTGACCTCCAGTGAATGACCAAGGCAAAAGCCACTAAAGAAGGAGCAGAGCACTGCCCAGCACATGGGACTGGGAAAGCCAGAGTAACTCAGGGAAGAATGGGTATGCTGGGAGGAAGCTGCGAGTGTGGGAGACCTGAGCGGGAGCGCACCGCACCAAGCACCCTGGGAACGACACACCACGAGATTGTGGCCTTCGAGAAAGACAGCAATAACTAAAATATACACAGATATGAAAAAAATCAGACGTGAGTCAACGTCAGGCGATCCCTGTCCAAATCTTTGTCCTGAAGCTGGGCAGGCAGAGGCGCAGCTCTCGAAGCATAGTGGTGATGTGCTAGAAAGGGAAAAGAACTGCTCTGTTTTCCTAGGGCTCAGGAGAGGGACAGCAGGTGTTGCCCATACTGTCTCATTTGGAAGATACACCTGTCTCAGACGCCTCTGTTTCCCGGGACATAACCACTGCTCCTTTCTTTGGGTCACTACATGTGTGTTTGTTAAATGCTCACGCAGGGACCCGGAACAGCAAGACATGTATGGATGCACAGGGGACAGCAGTTGACCTTGCTTTCAAATTGCTCAGCCAGAGGGGCTTGGGAGATAGCTCCGTGGCACAAGTGCTTGCCTGGCAAGTTCAAGGTCATGAGTTCAAAACCCAGTCCCGCAAAACAAAAAAAAAAAAAAAAAAAAAAAAAAAAATCAAATTGCTCAGCCAAAATTTTTCTATGTCCGGAAAGAAACTAAATATTTTTTACCATAGGAAGACCAAAAGTGATAAGGAGGAGAGACTCCTCCCTCTGCTCCTTGATACCTTCTTAATTAATTTCATACTAGGCCTGTAGGCAGGAGTATAATTGGTGAAGAAGAACCTTCTAGTAACAATTCCTATTTGACCAAGAGCACTACAGCATGTTACAACAGGAAGAAGCAAGCTGAACTGGAGTAAATCCAGCAGAGGAGATAACGTGACCGAGATAAAAAGGGTGGTGTCTATCCACAGAAAGCAGCCACCTCACAGCTGTATCCCGGGTCTTCTTGCTAGGATCATGTTGCAAAATGGGGCAGGAGATTTTTGCAAACCAGTTCTCCACACCTACAATGCCTGCATGCATCGTCTTACATTCACATCACGCAAGTTCCTTAAGTATCAGCACTGTGCCAAGAAATACCTGAAAAAGTATAATGAGTAAAGGAAGGCAGAAACACCTGACCTCAAGGGTCTCACATGTTCCTGGGTCCTGAGACTGTTGCAAGTTCATGTAGAGAGGCCAAGACAGACTTTGCTGGTCAGGTGACTTGTAATGAAGAAGCTGAGGACGTAAAAGAGCAACCCAGAGAAAATCTGGAAATAAGAACACTATAAAGATGAAAACACAATGCAACAATAAAATCTCTCAGCTAGGAAAAGGGTCCAGGATGAAATCAGCTACTCTCTAGGGTAATGGCCTATGACCTCTACTTAGACCTAGAGCAACAAACCTCAACCCGACTTCCTGCGTCTTCCAGCACTAAGTGGGCAGACTTTCTTAGCCTCCTACCATGGTTCCTCTGGCCCCAATGGATCAGCTCACTAACACTCACATACAAAGCAGATTCTTCCCCCTCAGTGGCAGTCATAAGGTGTAATTATTCCAGGTAGACTGGGCTCAGATGAAGGGGACAGAGCCGTAGCCTTTGAGGAAGGTCATTATAAGAAGAAACTCCCCGAGGTTGGCATGAGATCCAGTTTTTACCCCTAAGAGTCTGTCTGTACCCCAGCCACATTCACTGTATGCCCTAGAGGAGCCTCTCTCTCTCTTAGACTACAGGTAAGATGCTCTGAGTGTAAGAGTCACCATCTTCAGACCTCTTGGTTCCTATTCTGAGACTGGACCTGGATCTCCGACTGCGCCCTGTGTTCAGTGAGGCCACTCTCTCCCACACCCCTTCCTAATGCTGATTAACTAATGCTGGACTTGGGCCTTGTTTTCATCCACATGACCTACTTTGCTTTCAAGGCTGTACTATTGGGAGCTGCCTTTTTAAGCTAATCCCACATGCACAGACTTAGAAAGCTTCTTCCTGTATCCCCACACCACATTCTTCATCAGTTAGTGAGAGTGTAGACCTTGAAGGTGCTCAGGATACCTTCTGGTCCTGGCATTCTGAGCTTTCATGTCCAATTCACACCATTCTGACTCGGCTGCTGTGGCTCTCTGATGTTCACCCTTCATGTAATCTTCGGGAAGTCTCAGTTACACACCACACAGCATCTTGAATAAAGCAATCCCTTTAGCCAGGAGGGCTCACCAAAACCACTGGCCACCAAAGCCACACGTTGTCATTAGTACTACAACGGACACAAACTTTAGGCAGGAAGAAGTCATCCAAGCAAGCTAAGCTGGTGATGCAAAAGGTGCATGCTGAAGATCAAATGGAAGGATTAAGAGCAGTGTGACCAGTAATCATGATACATGAACCACACTAGATTAAGAAATGTTTAGGAGAGCCAGGCATGGCGGTACATGCCTGGAAGTCCAGCACTCTGTCTTAGTCTCTTTTTACTTGTTGCCTTGACAAATACCTGACACTCAAAATGAAGGAAGGAAAGGTTTATTTAGCTCACAGTTCGTGGAGGTTTCAGTCCATATTCAGCTGGCCCAAGGCTGAGTAGAGCAGGGCAGGGAGCATCCAGTTCATGGCAGCAGAACAGGAACAAAATGCTGGCAGAGGCAGCCAACCGAACAGGGCAGCAGAGCAACAGCTCCAGTCTGTCTCTCTGTCTCTCTTTATATTACATTCAGGCTCTCCACCTCAGCCTCCGCCTTAGGCTACACCCATAGTCCCAGAAGTACTGAGACCCATAATCCCATCAGTACTAAAACCCATAATCCCAGGGATCATGGATTAAGTGTCAAACTCTAGCAGTGCCTGGCCCCTGACTCATGAGGCTTTGGGGGAACAACTAGACATAAACCATAACAACTCCAGAAAACAGAGACAAGAGTGTAAGTGCAAGCCCAGCCCGGGCTACTTAGTGAATTAGGGAGACTTTGCCTCAATAAAACATAAAAAGGCTAAAGCTGTATCCGTAGTGCAAAAGCCCTGGGTTCATTCTCCAGTATTGCAGGAGAAAGGGGAAAAGAAAACAAAAGAAGAGAAAAGGAGTGGGGAGGAGAGAAAAGGGGAGGGGAGGGGAGGGGAGGGGAGACGAGGGGAGGGAAGGGGAGTGGAGGGAAGGGAAGGGAAGGGAAGGGAAGGGAAGGGAAGGGAAGGATAAAGGATTGATAAAGCAACTTGTGGATGTGTCTGCGGGTGTTTCCAGAGATGACCAGTATATGAGCCAGCAAAGTGAGGGGAGAAAGCCCACCCTGATTGTGGCCAACATCACCTAATAAGTTTTCAGCCTAACTGGAATAAGAGGGGAAGACGAAGTTAGCCTGAGTTTGCAAAGCTCCATTCTGCTAAACAAATTCATCCTCTGCTGTTGCCATCACTTGGGGACCTCAGACTCCAGCCCTGTCAGCCTTTCAATGTGGCTTTCCAGGAAGCTTCCAGGCCTTCAGTCAAGGGCTAGTGCTACATTCCTGATCGCTCTTGTCCTGCCGCTTCAAATTCGTGAACAAAGCAGGTAATGGACCCTGTGGTTCCCCAGCAATATCTGCATCAGACAATCTTGAGGTCTCTCCTATCTCTGATCCTTAAACTTATCTAATAAATGCCTTTGCATAATTATATATACTTCTATATTTTTCCATATCCGTTGTGTTGTTCTAGACAACTTTAACCAGTACAGCAGCAGAGATTTTTCCAGCAGAGAAGAGAGTTTGTGCAGCAGACCCAGAGGAGCTAGAGCCATTTAGGAACTTCCAGTAGAGGGCAAAGGATGAGGAGCCGGGCAGGTGGAGGCACCCATAAGAGGTGGCATGGCATTCGGGATGGAGGCCAGGACCAGACTGTGAAAGTCCTTCAGTGGCATTTTGAGGAGTTTGATTATAAACTTAAAAGAAATTGAAATCTATAATTTATTTAAAGCAAGGAAGTAACATGCAGAATAGCTTTTGCTCCCTAGAAAGACATTTCCACAGAGGAGAAGGAATCTGAGAAGGGTGAGGCCAAAGGCAAGGAGGATAGTCAGCTCGTGCAATTACCCAAGAAACAGGGATTCCTCTCCTCCTGAGACAGGAGCCTACTTTGAGATTCTTAAGAGAGAAAATTAGAAAATATACTGACCACTAGGCTTCGGTAGTGTGGAGAAATTAAGTTTCTGGCTGGAGTGATTAAATAGATGATAACTGCCTTCAACAGTTAATGAGAATGAAAAGTGAGAAGGTATTCTGTCCAGACTTGGTGGCACTAAGCTTCAGCTACAATTCCCTTATCTGGAGACCTTCCTGCCACTTATTTCACAGTTCCCAGCTGCCCCTCTAAGGCCACACTCCAGCGAGGGTCATTGCCTGCATTCCATTCCTATTTAGATACCATCCTTATTTTTTTCAGCAATTTCTTTTGGTTTAATTCCCAGTGCCTATCCATCTTCAGTTTTGTGGGAAATCTCACGAGTTTAAGCCCCCAGTCCTCTATTTCTAGGGATCTGTGGTGCTCAACACATGCCTGAACTCAGAGCAAAAGTTTCTGTCCCCTGCATGGTGTTAGTCACAGGTGTAGCTGGCTTCCGGAGCCTGGGAGACAAGCAGGTGGGAGAGAAAAGGCAAGGCCTCCCAGCAGGCACGGTAAGAGCGCCTGTCCCTCAGCACGGAGGGCAGAGCTCAGCTGCCCATTTCCTGATCCTCCTTTCAGGTGTCTGTGCTGCTATTTGCTGCTCAGAAGCTCACAGGCCGTGGTAGGTAATCAAGCCAGATAGAAAGCATGGGGCCGGTGGGGCAAGTGGAACGTGGGGCTGGGGGGTTGCTTTCTTTTTCCTTATGATTTATCCTGAGCTAACAACAGAGAAGGCTTCTGGATGAATGAGTTAATGAGCTGTGCTCTGCCTTTCGGGAATGGCAGTGGAGATGCTGGATGTGAGTCTCTGAGGAGGGCAGCTGGCTCTCCGCACACACAGGGAGATTTTTAAGAAGGAAGCCACTTGGACACCTGGTGGCCTTGTGAGGACAGGAAGAGGAGATAAAGAGGAAGGAATGGGGGCGGCCCAGGAGAGTCCAGGGCAGGGAGAAAGATCCCGATGAAGAGCAGGGGGTGGGTTTGCTGCTTGTACTCTCTCCAAGGGAAAGCAGGCTGGATAAACGTGTACCAGAGGATGTAAGTCGAGACCTTGTTGTATTCAGTTCTCCCAGCAGTGCCCTGGCTTTTGCTGCCATTATCGCCGCCCTCATCATAGCGATGACCGAAGACCCAGAAGCACCCTTACCCCGTTGTCCACAGTGGCTCTCCAGAGCTTTAATCCTGGCCTCCTCGCATTCTGTGCAGTCCATGGCCCCACTCACCTTTGATCTGGAGGGCAGGTAGAAGAGATCTGCATGGGCAGCTGACTCAGGGACTAAGCACAGTCCCAGGCTAACTGTAGGCCTGTCTCTCCTTTCTGTGTAGCTTGCACAGGACCCCAGAAGGAAGGATGGCCGGTCTCTGGTTGCTGATAAAGGCCTCTTGGGCTTGTGGGACTCTCTTGGTTGTCTGTCCTTCCTGCCTTCAGGACCTGCTGGAAACCTAGGGCCAGACAATTCCCAAAACCACCTTTATTATCTACAAATGAATGAATAGCCTGGAGAGCCCAGAGTTGCTCAACTGCCCCCTCTTCCTTCCTCCTGGTGCCTGGGAGTACAGGCCAGGCCAACTGCCAGCAAGTGCCCACCCTACCGTATCGGTGTGCTCCTACCAATCCCATCTCACTGATCTGCAAAACCGCCCTCTCCTTGTTTGCTCTCAATAGACCGTTGCTAAGAGCTCAGTGGTGATGATAACTGAGCAGGAGCTTCCGCGGGTCGAGCTAAGCCTGTCAGAGTCTACGTATCACTCGTCAGAGGCTTCTCAGGACACTGTGTGCTCTGGACAGCCACTGGTGGAGGAGCACATGTCACCAGCCTCCTGAGTCCTACCAAGTCACGCTGCTGATGTCAATGCCACACCTTGTGTAAGGTCCCAGCAGTGCCGAGAAACTCCTATGCCTCCTATTCCTTGCTGTCCTTGCTGATGCTTCTGAAGATTCTGGTCACCTGCCTGGCTGCCCAGCGCAGACAACATCCCAGGGCATGCTGGGTGCTCTTGAGTATGAAGGGAAAGGCAAGGCAGGGCAGAGGACAAGTCCAAGGTCACCTTCCAGGCTGTCTGCGCAGCATAGAAGACCTCAGCAGACCTCAGCTTGGCTTTTGGAAGTTCTAGTCCCCGATTCCTCATGGTCTCTGTAGACGAAGGCCTTATGAAGCCTAAGGTTATCTTGCTTTTCTCTTCAAAGTCAAGGAAGAATTTAACTTTCCAATCTTTTAGTACAGAAAAAAGGGGGAGAGAAGCCAATAGTATACCTCATAAAAGTTATGTGTGAGCATTTCTCTCTCTCTCTCTCTCTCTCTCTCTCTCTCTCTCTCTCTCTCTTCAATGTACTTGTACATTTGCACATAGAAGAACCATTTTATGTGTTTCTTTGGCATATTTGAGTTGCCAGCATCGTACTTTTGTTCTTGGCTGATTATTAAGTAAGTTACTTGGACACAATGTTGGGTTACTAGGAGAGTTGCTTTCTACGTGAGATGGTTATGAAGGAACAACTGGGCAGGTACCACACACAGCGTGGTCGCTTTGCCTAGAGGGATGAGGTACATGCCAAGTAAGAGCAGCTGCAGCACAAGATTTTATCATGCAACTCAGAAGGGCATGAAGTTTAAAACTGACTTCTGAGAGTAGTAGGCTATTTATGAGGCTATTTAGAAGCATGAGGGTGTTGCTCAGTGGAAGAGAGCTCGATTAGAGTGGGGGATACAATCCATGACACCACACATGTAGCGAGCGAATCTCCTACTGGCTGCAACGGAACACACCTGTGGTCCCAGGATGCTGGGGCAGCAAGATTTCATTAGCCCATAAGTTTTAGACCAGCCTGGACATGTAGTGAGGCCTTGACTCAAGATAAATCGAGATGGATGATGGAGAGAGAGAGAGACAGAGAGAGAGAGAGAGAGAGAGAGAGAGAGAGAGAGACATGGACCTGATCATGGATGTAGACATGTATATGGACAAAGACAGACAGACTTGTTTATTGCTGGAAGCTTTCCTTTAATATTTTGGGACTGTAGTTGACACCAAGCACCTAAGCCAGACGAGGGTGAGGGGAGGACTGTTACATCACCACCGTCCACCTCTTGCACTTTTCCATTATCTCAAGTTAAAATTCTGCCATTCACCTTTGACTTCCCAGTCCTTCCATTCTACTTCCGGTCTCTATGCATCAGGCTACCACGAGCACTTTCTATAAGTGAACTACACAATATTTGTGAGTTCTTTTACTTAGAAAGAAACAAATCCTCAGCTGGGCGTGGTGGCGCACGCCTGTAATCCCAGCACTTGGGAGGCTGAGGCAGGAGGATTGGTGCAAGTTCGAGACCAGCCTGGGCTACAAAAGTGAGCTCAAGGCCAGCCTGAACTGCATAGTGAGACCCTGTCTCAAAAAAAAAAAAAAAAAAAAAAAAAAAGAAACAAATCCTCTTCTTAGCCAGGGGATGTTCTAAATAAGTATGGTTTATTTCATTTATAATAATACTTTCAAGGCTCATCATGTTGTAGCATGTATCCACACTTCATTTAGTTTTGATTCTGAATAATATTTTCCTTTATACAAATGCTGCATGGGTCCACTCATCTGGCGGTTTTCATCCTTTGGTTACTGTGAATGATACTGTTATAAACAACTTGGTAGGGAAGTACTCCTTTAAGTCTTATCAGCTTGGGGTAGGTACCTGGTAGGAGTCATACTGCTGGATCATGTGGTAGCTCTGTGGTTAGCATTTGGAGCAACTGCTATGCTGTCTTGCACTGGAATTGTACCATTGTACACACTTCCCAGCAGTGTGTGAAGCTTCCAATGTCACCTTATCTTCACCAACACTTGTTACTTTTATTTTCTACTTGCTTTCTTTATAAGGAATATGGAAAAGAAACATTCTCAATGATCCTATTTTACCAAGGAGCTCAGCAAAGTTAACTATCTCATGAACCATAAAGTTGCCAAAAAATAAAATATCAGGACACTTCTGTACTAGGGATTGAACTCAAGACTGCCACACTAAGCTACATCTTCAGCCTATTTTATTTTTTTATTTTAACACAGGCTTATGTTAAGTCTCTAAATTCTCCAGGAGGGCTTGACTTTTGACTTATGCCTGTCCTTTCTCAGCCTCCCAGAGTGCTGAGGTTGTAGTTGTGAGCCGTGCCTGGAGTTGTAAAGCCTCAGGACCTCTTTTGATCCCCACTGGCCAGCTGATTTTCCTTCCACTTAGGCCTTGGTTGAACATTAGGGTGCTTTGGGAAATGTCTGAATAGAGGTTTAAGATATATACCTTGAATATGTTGGCATATATATCTTTATTTGGAAACATCCAAATAAAGCCACCAGTAAATAGGAAACAAATCCTTTTCTCATCTAAGGGAGAACACGTGGGTGAAAAAGAGAGAGAAAGGCTTCCAACTCTTACGTAAAGCCTATGGATGTATTAGGCTTATTGAGACCATGAACATGCATGCAGGGCTTCTTGCCCAGAGGATGAATAGATGATGCCAATATTGTCATCATCCCACATTCACACACACACACACACACACACACACACACACACACACACACACCCCACAAAGCAGCCGTGAGGTTCAGAAATGATCTTCTCAGCAGAGTAG
Organism: Myocastor coypus; assembly: GCA_004027025.1. Classification (NCBI taxonomy): domain Eukaryota; kingdom Metazoa; phylum Chordata; class Mammalia; order Rodentia; family Myocastoridae; genus Myocastor; species Myocastor coypus. Next base: position 30,062 of record PVJA010005115.1, on the reverse strand, counting down.
CAGGTTCTCCATAGCTGCCAGGCGATAGAAACATGCTAAACTAGAGCTAGCACCTGGAGTGGCACCACTTACCGAAGTCCTCCCAAGTGTCAGGAACCTCACCCGGTGTCTTACTTACTTTTTCCTCGTTGCAGGGACAAATACCTGATGCACAAGCTTAGGGAAGCAAAGGTTTATTTAGCTCACAGTTATTAGAGGTCTCAAGATGCTCCCTCCACTTTATAGGGTCTGAGGACAGGTTGGGGCACCACCGTGTCCAGGAATTTCAGCTCCATACCTCCAAGAAAACGCTGCCCAGAGGAGTGGGGTAGGGGGGGCCCTCTGTTAGTTTAACGGTTCACGCCTCTCTTGTCCGCGCCCCCTCAAGCTCCGTCCCACCCCTGGCGCCCTGCGTTTGACAGCTTCATGATTTACATGAGGCTTTGGGGGACAACTAGATACAAACCACAACATCTGACTTCTGGAATGTCACTTGGGCGAAAGTATAACATTACTGACTTATAGAGAAAAACCTATGGCTCCGAGAAGACGTACCAGCACAGAGCAGAACAGGAAGCCAGGACCAGGGTTCTGAACTCTTTCCGAAGCCCCATTGTTCCACTTCAGCCATTCTGTCTGCGGAATACTAGATGCCTAGGAGCACCTCGCCGTGGCCAGGGCGCAAGCGCAGCCGTGCACAGCGTGCACGGCATGGTGTCTGCCTGTACCATTTTTCATCAAAGTTCTGAGAACAACAGTCGACATCAAAAAGCATTTTTATGTTAAAAATACACATTAAGAAGCAGAATGCAAAATTCACCAAAAAATCCTAAGATAAAACACAGGGCTTCAAAGAAATTTCACCCTGACAGCTGCCTTAGGCAGTACTCCCAGGCCCCCGGGGGTATGATTCCTTGCCTCTGCTGATAGGGTTCCTTCCTTGAAAACCATAGAGCTCTGCTGCTCTGCATTAGGGCCTGAGAACTCGCACTTTGGAGCCCTACCAGTTTGGTTTCGAAATCTGATTCCGCATTTCTTTTTTTTCTGAATCTCATTTTCCTCACTTACAAGATTGGGAAAAAATGGTACACCTGCTCCATATTGCTGTAGGAACAGAACCAATATGCATAGAATGTTTATAATAATGCCTCGCAAACAATAAGCCCTGTGTAAGGGTTCATCTTCTTGTCAGTTTTGCGTTGAGCTTGTTTATGGAATGAGATATTGCAAGCAAAGCATGAGCTCAAACCCTGGAAAGTGGTACGTTCGCCACAAATATCACAGACAGCGGCAGTTACTTCAGTTCTGCTAGCATTGTTGCTACAGCATCCTGCTGCCATTCCCAGGAGAAATTCAAGAAAGAGTCCTGCATAGGTCAGCTTTTTTTTGTGGCTGGCTCAGCCCACCCTGTGGGTGGGGCTGGTGCAGCATATGCGGCCGGGGATCGAACCGTGGTTCCTCCGGTTGCCTAAGCTTTCCTAAGCAGGCGCTTTAGACCGCTGAACCATCTTGCTGGCCCGAGGTCAGCTTTCGGCTGCTGCATACAGCACCCTACACATCGCGACTTGAAGGAGGAGAGGTTCAGCGTCACTCACTGCGTAGTGGTGGAAGGGCAAGGCAGAGCCAAGCTGCCTCATTCTCGGTGGATAGAAACAGCCAAGGGAGGACAGCAGAAAGGAAGGGATAGGGGCAGGGCACAGAAACCAAGGCCATACCTCTCTATCACCTACCCAGAAATATCAGTCGTCTGCTGTTTGGATTCCAAAAGCCAATTAAGCAGTCTCTCCACCCTAACCCCACAAGGCCTCCTCTGTCCGTGTCCTTTTTATGGATTTCTGCTCCTTTACATTTCACCCATGACAGGTATCCACTGAAGCTAGAATCCCCTCCCTGAGCCTCAGAGTCTGCATAATTTCACACTTCTGAAATCATTAAGCAGAGTTACTGGGATGCAAATGAAAAATACACAGTGCGATAGGCTCTTATCCCTTATCTTTTCCTATCTCGAAGGCAGCCTCAGCCTTTATCCATTCCCAGGAAGACTAGCAAAACTACCCCTGTCCTTATCACGCCCAAACCCCTCTCAGGCCGCATTTCACCAGGTGCACATTCTTTTGTGTCTGTCTTGCCTTCCAATTAGATCATGAGCTTCCAAGGAAGGAGTAGAATTTTCACCCATGGTGTGCAATTTAAGCCTAGCAAAATGTAGTGTACAGACTGTACTCTCCAAACCATGAGTTTGTTTTTTAATTGTTTACTCCAAATAGGCTCTTTTGGTAACTAAGGGCACCATCTTGTCAATTTTAGAGCCCTGAAGAGCATCTTCTTCCAAGTCGCACCAAATATCCCAGCTATCAGTGCAGCACAGGCTAAGAAAGGCCTCCTATGCTCCCTGAAGTGTAGGCCTGGCTTGGAACAACAGGCAGGGCTTAACCATTGCAGAATGGATTCTATCACGTCTGTGTCTGGCTTGGGGCTCCCTTGCTGTCAAGGGGTGCAAAGGGCATGAGAGGACACCCGTGGGGCCCAAACCTTAGACTGTTTCCTCAGAAGCAGAATCCAGATCTCCAGTACATTTTGCCTGGAGGCGATCATCGTGAGTGCTCCTCATCTCTCACAGATTGTAACCTGCATCACCCCCACAGGTATAAGAGGCTGCATCCCCAAATGGCCATGGTGATTGTCCCTGGAGTGCAGGAGCTTACTAACCCCCCTCAGTGGCTCTAGAACGTGTGGCCCACTGCACCCCAGAATGCATGGTGGCATCACTCGTGTGCACAGGAACAGCATCAGGCCCCAAAGAGGCACCATGAAAGTCGTGTCTTGATAGTACCCCTCGGACCCCTTACAGAGCTGACAAGGGACCCTGCGCAGTTTGAGTCCCATCCTCGCACTACTGACGATGTCCACACTGACCCATTCAGATCCAGAAAGATGCAGTCCAGCTTCTTTAGCTTTGCATCTACGTGCTCCCCCAACGCTTGCTGGAAACCACACACTTGGCAGGAAGACCTGCCACCTGTCCCCATAGCAGGCTCCCGGTCTCTTCCAGTTCCCAGGCCAGTCACAATAACATTATGACATGCAAATCAACAAACCTCCAGGGATCTTTCTGTATTCCACAGAAAGCCCCAATACAGAGCAACTATGCAAATAGACCCTTCTCTCATTTCCTACATAGCAACAAATGAACTGGGGCTCAGTGAGGACACTGGGTTTGCTATAATTGCTCTAGAGCTTTACACCCTAGAAAGCGCACTCTCAACCAATCTTTGTAAAAGCTTTATGGTGAGGCCTGGGTTTTTATCCTATGTACATGGCGTAGGACAGAACATCAAATTAAGGTGATGTAAGCTTCAGATGCAGAACATTCTCACATGGGAGCTGTACATGTGTGCAGTTCATGTAGAAATCTCAGCAAGGAAACACCTGGCTCTTGGGCTGACACATGTATGCAAACACATTTGTGAATATGTATGTGCTCATAGATATGCATATGTGTGTGTACTTATGTCCATTTGTTGGTAACCACACATATATGTTGATGAGGACACACATGAATGTGTTTATGTGTGTGTACATACATGTGTGCCTGTGTCTGTGCAAATGATTGTGTGCCCCTGGATATGTGTGTAGACATGTGGGAACATGCACACACATGCTTGCCTGTGTATGTGTATGCATTTTTGTATATGTGTGTGCATACATGCATGTGCCTTTATTTGTGTGTATGAATGTACACATCTGTATATGTATCTGCATATGTAAATGCATGCAGGAGCACATTGGCACACACTTGTACATAGAGAGGCTCTGCAGGCTGCCTGAAATGCTTCCTTGGAGGTCCAGGCTGAGAATGGACAAGGCAAATTACAGAGTCCACCGCTGAGAGTGGTTTCATTGTCTTGAAGCATAACAAGGGCCCTCAGAGTTCCCGGGCACTATGCCACCCATCCTCTGGCTGGAGGACAAGCAATCCTGGCGCAGCTTAGCAGCCTTCTGCTGAAGATGCCAGGACCATTTCTTCGCTGACCATCTTCCCAGTTTCTGTCCAAGGAAGGCAGATGGAGGAGGTCAGTGGCGGGCCGGCCATTCCCCTGGCTCCTCTCCGAGCTGTCAGCCCTCGATGGCCCACACACAGACAGCAGCTTAGCTAAGCAATGTGGGGGTGCTACAACAGGATGCTAACCACAGAGAAAGACTAGGGAAGGGGTGGAGGCAGCGGCAGGGGCAGTGCCTGGCTGCTCTGGAAGGAGGAGAGGGGCTAGGAGGCGCATCTCTGAATGGCGCCGGTTCTAGAGTCTGCCATCTCGTGCACACCATCCCGGGATGGAGCAGAACCTTCAGATACCAGGCTTCAGATTTTCGGTACCAGCAACAAGGACGTCAAAAGCAAGTCATGGTCTGATTAACAGGAAAAGGGAAAAGGCAGACACCTAAGGAGAAATGAGGGGTGGAAGGGAATGTGGGGCGACTTTCAGGCGTGCAATAACCACGTAGTGAAGGTTAGAAGGGAGCGTAGCACGTGGGGCACGGGGAGAACTGGAGAAGCAGATTGCAGACTACAAAGAACGAAGACGGATCAGGGCGAGATAGGGTGGACTGTGGCCAGAGCAGGTTTAGGCGGGAGCTGTCTGAGCCTTTCACCTGATAGCAGAGGGGACCCAAAAGCAGCCAGCGCATGGGCCCTGCTGCCCTTCCCCTGTGGCCTCTCCCATTCTCCTCCAGCGTCTTAGTAGCTGTGCCATCCCGGAGTGAGGCTCTGTCACTATCGCTACATTTTGTCAGCTAGCGGCAAGTCAGAGGTTTGCCCTGGCCTCAGGAGGATGGGGCCAGACCAAAGTGCGTCCCTGAGAGTCACACTTCCTGGTCCGCACTCTCCTTGTCTGTACGGCGACACTTTAGAATGGTGCTTGTCACAGCACAGGGGGTGTCAATGGTTATATAAATGAGCAGCTACAATGCACTTTAAAGTAATGGCTGACTTTTAGTATGTTTGGCGCGTTTTTGTTAAATGTTTTATTTTATTTTTTTTTTTAAAGAATTTTTCATTTTTTCTTCTTGTTTTAGAACTTTTATTTATTTTTATGGCTGACTCAGCCTGCCCTGAGGGCAGGGCTGGCGCAGCATGTGGTGCCGGGGATCGAACCGCAGTCCCTGCAGCCACCTGCATGTGCTTTAGACCACTGAGCCATCCTGCCGGTCCTGTTAAATGTTTTAAAATTAAATTACTGATCTTGAAAGAAATGGTCACAAAGCAAGTAATCAATAAGGGGACACCTGTCACAGGCCTGGGGACCAGGTACCCCTGCACCCAGACTGTTCTGTACCTGTACGGAGCTTGCTTCCTGGGAGCACAGAGGTGAGGCGTAGTATTCAGGGTTGGGCCTAGGACTTCAGGGTTAACCTAGGCAAGGACCCAACTCTGAATGTCTCAGCACATTCTCCTGTCCTCTTTTCTTTTGTGTGGGGACTGTCCTCACATCAAGGGCTCCACTGTCCCTGTCGCACAGGCCTGAAGCTGCCCCATGATCCCCCTCTCTTCCCAGTACCCTTTCTTCCAAAGAGATGAGGTGCGAGGCTCTGGAGTCTTGCCTGACCTCTGAGTCGGTCCCTTCTCTCCTACAGAAACCTGAGCTGGCTGCCTCTCTCCCACCCTCCATTTCTAATCTAATTTATGCATCGTTTTCTCCTATTTGCAAAACATAAGAAACCCTTAAAACTAAGAGGCTGCTTTCCATTGCTGAGGTGGGCTGCGCTGGCTGCCACGCACACTCACACGCATATATTTGAACAAGTTTGATTCAGTGTAGCTGACATGAAAACCACTTAGTCGTTTCTCCTACATCATCCTAAGTTAATACTCCTGACAGGCTGCAGGAGGCTTTTCAACAATTTTTCTATTTCAGCTTCTTTTTTTCCCCTCTGCCTCCCGCCACCTCCCCACCTCCCCTCTTCCCCTGCTATAAAATTTGCTTTCTGCTCAAAAGCTGGCCAAACCTTTGCAATTTGTATCCATCGCATCTTAAGACCAAATTGAAAGGCGAGCAGCGGCTCTGACTGGGAGCATGGCAGCGGGGCCTAGCAGGGATGGATTCTATTTGTGCTTGATGTGGGGAATTTAACTGCTCAGGGAAGATAAGAGATGCGCTTTCTGCCATCCCTTCATCAGGAGCTCTGACGGACCTGAGCTCTTTCAGCTCATGTGCTTAGCTTCCTGCCTGTCTAGGACTGGACTTTGTACTCTGCAGGGGGCAAAGGAAGGATTTTCAAAGTCTCAGGGCCATGCTTCAGATGCGATCTCTGCACCCAAAGGGGCTGAGTTACCTTTCTGTCTCTCACCAGCACAAACCTCTCAAGCCCGTGAATCGGAGGCCCAGATGTAAATCTTGCCTTCTCTCGGCACCCCCTCGGCCTCTACCCTGGCTCCTGCCCTTTTTCACTATTCCCAGAGCATCAAGTTCCCCTGGGGTACATTTGCAGCAGGGCAGCATGGGGGAGGAGAGAACTTGCAGGTGACCACCAGGGTCTCAGCTTCCCTGGAAGCACCACCAGGAATGCAGTCCCAGCTCTGCCACCCACTTCAGCCCTAGCTAAAGGCAGCAGCACTCAGCCCTTTGGGCAAAGCCCATGATTCCTTAGGCTGGCGGCCAGCAGGGGGCAAGCTGGCTTCGCAGCTGGCAGCCCAGGAGCCCTGACAGGCTGCAGAGGGCTGGGCTGGGAAGTGGCAGCAGCTAACCCTGAGAGGGAGACAGTTATTTAAGGCCCAAAGTCTTCTGCTGCTGGTATCATATTTCCGAGGAGCCCTAAGACTCAGAGGCAGCCAGAGGAAGGCTGGGCTGCCTGAGACTGCTAAAGGGAAAACATAAAGCTGTCATCCCGTCCCTGGCTCCCTGTACTGTCCCATTGCTGAGGTGGACCTGGGCTGCCAGCACTTCCTTCCAGCCCCAATTCCCACCCCTTGAAAAGTGTGAAGCACGAAGCAAAGCTACATAACGCTGTTTAGCATTTCTGAGGTGCACCCTGTCTTCCACTGCCTGAAGCATCACTGCTACCATCTCCATTTCGATAGAAGAAAGCTGAGTCTCACAAAGGTCACTTAACCTGAGGAGAGCCACAGACAGCATTTGCTCTGGTACTAGCTGACCTGCCTCCCACTTTGCCTCAGCCAGCTGCCGGCAAATCCTTGCTTGTCTGGAGCATAGAGCCAAGGACTTCTCCTCACTTTCAGAGGGAACTGAAGATGCCTGTTAAGGCACCAAGTCCAAGCTTGGAGCAAAACTCTGGGGAAATCTTGGAAGGGGGTGGAGCATTGGCTGGAGCCCTGGCTCCACCGTTACCCATTGATGTGGGTCCGGGCTAGGTGCTTGGCATCCTGTGCTTCTGTTGCCTGGTCTAAGGAACATTGAGATAAATCAAGTGGTCTGAGGATGGGTTTGGGGAACCACAAATTCTCTGTAAATATTAAAGTCTGGTATGCAGGGGGATTGCAAATGTGTGTATTTACCTGGGAAAATAGTTGCTAATTTCCCCAAGGGGTCTATAAGCAGAAAGAATTTGGAAACAATTATGATTGATGGCCTGCAAGTCCCTTCCAGCTCTGACATTTAGATACAGATGAATGACTCTCTAATAAAGGAATTTCAGGTCCACAGTAGACAGCTGAAGATCCTGATGTTTAGGGGAGGTTTGCAGCCCACTGTGGACAGAACAATGGCTTCAGGGAACCAGAAATACTTCTGTGCCTCCCTGATTCTTATCTGATGTCAGATACTCTCCCAGGGAGAGGGCTGCCCACAGCCTCAGTGCCTAGAGGCTTTGGTGGCCTCCCCTCAGCTCCCTGCCCCCACCAGGGCAGTATCCCTGTCAAGCCCAGCTTCCTGTCCTAGACCTCTGAAGATTGTTGTGGGATCCCACATAGAAGCTCCAGAGAGCAACAAGAAATGCGCCAGGCCTTTTAGGGGAACCCAAATGCTATACTGTTTTAGGCAGAGAGAAGGAAATTTTTACTTATGTTTATCCCAGCCTGGTCTTCTTTCCAATTGGTTTGTCTTAAAATGAAATCATGTTACAAGAGCTAAGACCCTAATTCCTGATGCAAGAGAGGAAGTTGTCATGAATCAACACCAAAAGCAGTGTGAAGGTAAAAGAAGTAGCCAGAGGAAAAGACGAACCTTTCCGCTTTGCACTGTGACAACCAGGATACTGGGTATTGGTAACATGTCAGCATGTCTCAGACACTGTTGGGCCAGGATGACAGAGCTACATCCTTCAGCTGGGCTGGGTCTCTAGTCACTGTCAGAAGCCTAATGATTGAGCATCACAGCCAGATGGCCTGCCTGCCACCCTCTCATCTCCTCTATTCTGCCGGAGGCCTTTGGTTGAATCGATATAGAACCTGTACAATACGTCATCTTTACATAGCAGGATGTGAGGATGCCCAGGCACCAGGCAGCTCCAGTAGGTAGGCTGGAGCCTCGTCCCAGCCGAGGCGAATGGCTTTGTACTGCGCTGCTTTCATTAATGCAAGCCAATAGGGCTACATTTCATAACGACTTTACTTTCTATTTTATTTTGCAAATATTGATGGAATGGTAAGTTTCTTCAGGTTTCCATAAAGTGTGTGTTTGGATCACCTGGGATTAGAAATTTAAATTCTCAGTGGAACTCCAAATCAGCTAGTACTTACTAGTCCAGAAAGTTCCCTCTGGCCATGGTAAAAAGGTTCAAATCATGGGCTGAACTTGAAAAACAAGAGACCTATAGACATGCTCCAGAGCTCAGATAAGAAGATGAAGTTATGATTGATGATAAGAAGATGAAGTTTGACTCTGAAGGGCGTGGGCAATGGGAAGAGAGTGTAGGAAGGTCCTGCCAGGATTGGTTCTAGTGATGTGGAAATGGCGGGCAGCGTGTGATGACATTTATCGGCTGGGGTATGAAATAAACAAACAGATCAGCAGTAGCAGCTCCAAAAAGAAAAACCGGCAAGGTGGAGACCTGGCTCTAAGCCAAGGAAAGGGTCTCTAACCTAGAAACAAGACACCTGTATACCCCTGGGCATTTGGTCTTGGATACCAGAGGAAATCACTTTTGAGCTGTGGAAGGTCAAAAGAATGCTACCAGCCAGATTTCCCTGGTGTTGAATTCTCTTCACGGATCCTAAGGGCAGGGAGGTCCTGAATGCAGTTTGATGTGAGGTCACAAACACAGCTCAGGTGGCTCCTAGTGGTGAATCCATGGCCCAAGGTCCAAGAAGAGGAGATGGTGCAGCAAGAATATGATCTCAGAAGAAAAGCAAAAGAAATATATGGTTGCTTGGTGTGACACATGCAGGTAGTATCTAGGGACATCCCTCTGTGGGCCATTCTGATGCAATCAGTAAAGTCATCAGTCTAGAGCAAAACTAACAAGAAAGCTTCAAAAAGGTGCCACTCCCTTAATGTGCTACCATGGGAAATGCACTGGAAGCCACAGAGAAACATATGACAAGGTTCGCAATTGCATCAGCACTGCAAATCCCAATCCTATAGGTAAAAGTGGGAAATTTTCACTTGATACCAGGCTGGCCCAGAGGACCTTAGAGATACCTACCACAGAGGGACAGAGGGCTGTGGATGAGGGTGGCGCTCACAGGCCTGACTCTGCTCTGGCTTGTCAGCGAGCTCCCTGGGGCATGAGGAGCTGCCAGTCAACATGCTGGTGGCTTCTGGAGATGTGTACAAAGACAACTAGGTTTTCCAGGCATGGTGGCACATGCCTGTATTCAGCACTTAGAAGGCTGAGGCAGGAAGATCAGTGTGAGTTGGAGACCAGCCTGGGCTACAAAAGTGAGCTCAAGGCCAGTCTGAACTCCATAGCGCGACCCTGCCTCAAAAAGACAGGGAAAAAAAAAAAAAAAGATAACTAGGTTCTGGTTGTGAGCAGGACTGAGTGATGGGTGGAGGAGCATCCTTCATCTAGCACCGACAACTGTACCACCCCCCACCCTGTCCCTTATCATCTTGCAAGAAGCGCTGCCCTTCCCCAGCAGTGGAGTTTCTATGACAACTCTCTTGTGATTTAGAACCAGACCAGAGTTCAAATGCTGACTTTCTACCATCTCTACCATTTTTCTAGGTAAAACCTTAGAATACTAAGCTAACTTTTCTGAGCTTCAGTATGTAAGGCAATAAGCATAACAGAACATATTTCACTACATTTTCAAGAAGACTTGAAATAATGACACTTCTATCATGCAGTATGTCTAGGCCCTGAGCTAAGTGATTCATGTGAATCATCTTGTGTAAGGGACCAGAGGCTTCATCTCAGTCTCCTTAGTTTTTTTGGCTTGTTCAGAGCTATTGGCACATGGGCTCAGTGGATAGGTAGCAACTATGAAATGGAGGTCTTGTGTTCTCAAGGAAATAAACAGTTCCTATGTTAGTTCATATTTCTGTGGCTATAACAAAGTGTCAGAGGCTAGATGAGGTAGACAACAATGAGGTGTATTTAATTTTTGGTTTTGTCTGAAAGTTTAAGACCAGGTAGCTCCATTGGTGTGGTTCTGGTATGGTTACATCAGATTATGAAATGTGACAAACACAGCAGGAGCCTGTGTAGGGAGAGATAGCACATGATGAGACAGGAAGCTAGCCTTCTTTTTTTATAACCACATACGTTCAGGATATCTAACTCAATAAGATGAAAAGTCTTTGTAAAGTAAGTGCATTTCTCACTAGGTGTCACTTCTCAAAGGTTCCAGTGCCTTCATACTACACACTAGAGACCAGGCCTTTAGCACCTGAGCCTGCAGACACGCTCACACCATATGCAGACCTTTATAGCTGTCAGGTATTGCCTTTGCTGGTTCTACTCAACAAAGCCAAGTGTGATGGTCAGAGTAAAGATATTATCCTGTGCCACATCTTTAATACAACCCCAACCCTATTTCCTGCTACACAAGACTGTGGAGGACCACCTGGGCATGCTTCTTGAAAGAGGAGCAGTCCTCTCCATTTGGCTAAGCCTGACCCTATTTCCATGTATTGATATGTAAAGAGCTCACTAGGATGTTTCCTTATCCCTTCAGTTAGCCTGAAACAATGCAAATCTCAAATTGGTCCAGAGGAGGTGATGTTAGTCTTTGAAGATGGCAGGAGTGTTTCTCCCCAGGTCCTGTTGTTGCCTTGTGTGAGCAGGGATGAGACAGGATGAAGAGCCAATGCTTCACACTGTGGGCTGTGATCCAGCCTTGAGATAGAGGCTGCAACTTCCTAGACCTTGAAAGATTACACATCTGAGCTGAAGAACCAACCCCCAAACTATCTCATTTTTGTTATGCAAATTATTCTTTATGCATATACTTCTCTGCATATTTCAGAGAAGATTTTGGGCCTGCTGTGTAGCCCGGCTCATAGCATTCACTTACTACCTGCCCGTCTCACAGTCACTCATCCTCAAGCTACTCCTTTCTTCATGAATGAGTAAAACCTGGGTTCAGCCTTGGGTAGAGGCATCTGTTCCAGATAGGCATTATTGTGGCTGGACTTATGGCCTCTTTGTGGCCCATAACTACAAGTATTACTTAGTGTGTTTGTTCTTGCTAAGGATTTTTCTAGAAGTGGTAGATTGGAATTAACTCGCTAGAGTTCCAGTAACTTTTCATGAGATTACAAATATAAACTTCCTGGGCCACTCTGAGAAGTCCATGAAGGGCTCATTATAAAGACCACTGAGATTTGTCTCCAGCTAATTTTTTATTCCTATCTCCTACCAATCACCATGAATGAGGACATACTTCTTTGCCTTTTCCTTACCTTTATTCTTGTTATTTCCTAGCCCTTCCTTCCATTATCTGAAAGTTTCCCTTATCTTAGATTAGCTCTAGAATGTTCCTACAAAGATTCCTATGTTCGGAAGGTGATTGGATCATGTGTGTTGTACACATCAGTAGACCCATCTATTGGTGAATCCTGGCTGAAGGTGCTGTTTGAAACTGGGGCTTGATTAGGGGTGAGTAGGCATAGCTTGAAGGGTAGGTTCTCGTCCCCTCCTACTCCCTCCTCTGTTGGCTATCTGGCTTCCACAGGTTGAACAACTGTCCTCCAACAGTTCCTTCCACCAGGCCATTTCTGCCTTAGAGCTAGCTGACCATGGACTAAACCCACACACTAAACTAAATCTCTTCTCCTTTACACTGTGCCTGTCAAATAGTTTGTCCCTGTCTCAGTTACTCTTCTCTCGTTGCTGGACAAATACCCAACACCCAAAAGGAAGGAAGGAAGGTTTACTCAGCTCATAGTCACTGGAGGTTTCAGTCCATACTCTGCTGGTTCCAAGGAAGACTGGAACATGGAAGAGAGCAGCAGTTCATGGTGACAGAATAGCAACAATGGCAACAGAGGCAACAGAGAAAGAGTCTGTCTCTCACATATTACATTCAGGCTCTCTCCCTCAAGCTATCCACCTCAGGCCACATCCACAATCCCAGAAGTACTCAGACCCATAATTTCATCATTGGATCACCCATAATCCCAGTGGATCATGAGCTAATGTCAAACTCTAGAAGTCCCTGTCCCATGACTGAATGAGGCTTTGCGGGGACAACTAGACACAAACCATAACAGTCCCAGTGATGAAAAAGTGACTAAGACACCCCTCAATGGCCAGGCTTTGCTTAAATTTTGAGCTTTTCAGAGTCCTTTCTCAAAAGTACCTGGCAAAAATCCAGTTAATCTATTCCTCTCCTGCTCTCTTCCAATTTAAACTTGTGTTTTAGAGCTTATCCGATTTGGTGTCACTCATCCATTTTTAGGTGAATTCACCTCTCCAACAAAAAAGTAGAGACTCATAATTTTATTGCACCATCCCTCCCGAGAGTGTAACCTATGACAGAATACAATATCAGTTCCTATAATTGCACAACATTCACTGGGGACTGCAAGAAGACAACATCCGCAAAGGCACCCAGCTAGAAGGGCAGTGGCAGAGGCCTCAGAATTCTTACCAAAGCTTAAAAGCCTTTGTAGGGACACTGTCTTCTGAGAATAAGACCAAAAGAAATTTTATTCTATGTTAACTTTAAGCAGACAATAAAATGGAGACACTATTAGGAGTCTTGAATGTCCTTTCTGGGCCCAGGTTTCTGATTCCAAATTCCTAGATCACCCTTGTATTGCCAAGCTCCCTGGGCCACTAGGATTCCTGAAGCTGTCTGACCTCATTCTATTGTCCGCTGAAGACTTCCCTAACCCTGGACCTGCATCTCTAAAGAGCTTTATTGTATTCACACATGGATCTGGTGAACAAGGCCACTCAGGTGGTACTGACTGTCCTATGCAATACATGCTCAAGGGAAGATGGAAGGAAAACCTTGCAGGGACCTCAGCTCCCGCCTCCTGTTCTCCTTCACCTACAAGGTCTCCTCCAAGGCCCACCATAGCTACTGGCTGGAGGAATGAACAAGCCCAGTTCTTCATCAGGATGGCAGAGTATGCTGCCTTGTCCATTTCAGAGCTTTGCCCTCTTGAGCATGACACAGACTGCCCTTCTGTGTCCCAGCAAGCAGCTGGCTTATAGCCTGATGCCTCAGACAGAAGGATACTTGACTTGTGGACTACATCTTCCTTTCTGAGCAGCATACTAGCCTCTCCTAGGGTTTGGCAGAGCTTCCATTTCTACCACCTCTCTACGTCTCCTCTAGGAAAGAAGAAAATAGGTTCCAAATTCCATCTTCAATCACCATCCTCAAAACCGATAGGCTGAACACTATCCCCTAAAGAAAAAGAGTGCCCAGGATGCAGACTGAGCTTGGAGACAGCTCCTTGAGCTCCACATCCCCTTCCTTGCATTCAGACTGCTGACCCCAAATCTTTGCTCTATTCTCTAGGTGCTGCACCCAAGTGGAAAGCCCTAGGGCTCTGACCCAAAGCACTGTGTAAGGTGGAAGTGTCCAATCTGAGACAGATTCTAGGGTTGGGAAAACAAAGAATACCTGAAACAGGATAAAGGTGTAGAGGACACATGAAGTGCACAAAGAAGCAAAAATTTCTACAGAGAGACACATTTAGCCACTCATGGCTGTCCAGGACAGGCCCAGCATCTTTGTGCAGCCACATGCAGACCTGGCTAGCCTGCAGACTGAGCCTCAGGTGCTCTGGAGGTCCAGCCTCAGCTGCTCCTCCCTTGGCCCTTCCCCTGTGTCTCTGGATCTTCACATTTGCTTTCAGCACCCTCTCATTTCCCCATGTTAGTTTAGTCTCAGAACTAGACCCTGGTCAATATTTATCTCCCCAGGTCTACTGTTTGCTCTCATTTCCATGCATTTAACATACATATGAGCTTCTTCCCCTCTGGTCCCGGAGCTATCACTGACTCTTTCAGCCTCATCCCTGTGTCCCAAAGTCTTGGGACAGTCCAGGTTCTGTTGCTTCATTCATTCATTGGGGAGCTGCACCGCATAGCTGACACCTTGTATCTACCCACACAAACACAGGGGGTTCGAAGCTGATCAGCAAAACCATGGAGCCCTCTTCTGGGCTTTGCCTCATTCCTCAAGCTGCTCTTTCTTCCTTCTGACAACATAATACAGGCACTCTCCCACCACGGCATAAGATGAAGATATAGTAAGCTGCAAATTTATGAAGGTCATCAATTCCACTGAGCAACATAGCTCAACCTAGACTGCTTTAACCATTCCCGGAACATTAATATTTGCCCATAGTTGGGCATTAGAACAGTATCATACTGTAAGGGCTCACTCTGAAGAAGCCTGCAGCCATAGCACGAGACCTGTAAACATCCAGTTCTCTACAGTCCTACAAAGCAGAAGTTCATGTGGGTAAGGATGTGGAGGAGGGAGGCCTCCTGCCATAGATTCACCCACTTGCCAGCATGTGAGCAGGACTTTCTCTTGAGAAAATCCTCCACTCGCAGTAGAACCTTTGGATGACCATGCTCCCAGTGATCATCTTAACTATTACTCATGATAAACATAGGCCAGGACCACCCAGATGAACAGCTCTCATCTCTGATGTGCAGACCACAGGGACAATAAATGTTCACTGGTGTTTTAAGCCACTAGGTTGTGGGGCATTTTATTACACAGCATTAGATAACAAATGCAACAGTCTTCTCTACTAAATACCATTGGTACTAGAAAGTATCTTTCTTCAGGCTTCTCTATCCAGTCTGTCAGCATCTTTGAGAGCATTACGAAGTGTCTCCCATCCAAGATCTATGAGTAACTAATTTCTTAAAGCCATAAAGATGAATGTAATTAGACCCAGTAACTAGGCCTGGCTTGTGAGTGACAGCACGCCAGAAACTCATTTGATCCAGCAACAAAGCCTGGCATGACAGTAGCATTTCATCCATCAGACAGTCCCAGTATGGAAAACTGTAGCAGAACTCCCTGTAGAGAGGCTAGAGACAAAACCCACCCAGCTGATCCAGGAACAGAACATCTTGCCAGAATGCCACAACCAGTTCACCTCCAAGGACTGCAGCAGGAAGAAGTGCAGCTCAGCAGCCAGAACCAAGCCACACCCACCTGGACAAGTTGGAACTTCGTAGATCCAGATCTGGTGCTAAGATAAGACCTTTACCAAAGCTCTACACTAAAGGTCAGAAGGCAGGGCTATATAAAATGACGAAAAGAAGGAGCAAAATGTGCTCTCAGGGTTTGAGCCCACCCAGAACAAATGCAGGAGACAACATAGAAGAAATTGGGAACCATACACCAGAAATCTCTGAAATAATAGCATCTGAAATAAAGAAACAGCTGCAGAAAGGTATAGAGGAAATCAGATCAGAAATAATTTCTGAAGTAAAAAATGAAATGATAACTATAACGAAAGAAATACTAAGTGCTTCTAAAGAAGACACTGATAAAAAATAGAGGAGAATAGAAAAATGATGGAATCCTTGAATGAGCAATATAGGAAAGTAATAGAATGCAGGAAGCAGATTCAAAGTGCTATACAGGAAATTAAAAGCTCAATTACAAGCTGGCAAAACCATTTCAGTGAAAGTGAAAACAGACTTTTAGATCTTAAAGATGCCATTGCAGTTAGTGCAAAGGTAAGAAAAGATCTCTTAAAAACAACTAGGCTGCAGGAAATAATAATTCAACAAGAATTATTGAAGATGATTGCAAGATGATGCAAAGATGAACAATTTAAGACTAATAGGCATCAATGAGCAAGGAGTCAATATAAATGACATAAAAAATGGGCAGAAGTAATAGAAAATTTCCCAAATAAGGGGAAACAATTTGACATTCAGTTAACTGAAGCATACAGAACTCCAAATAACATCAACCCAATGAAAATCATACCCAGACATATACTAATCAAGATCTCAGAAATTCAACACAGCAACAGTATACTAAAAGTCACTAGAGAAAAGAAACAGATCACATTTCAAGGAAAACCCATCAGAATAATGGTAGATTTCTCTTTACAAACTATCAAGTCAAGAAGAGCATGGAGCAAAGTACTACAAGTCTTGCAAGAAAAATTCCAACTCAGACTGATATACCCTACAAAACTCTCTTTCAAGTATAATAAAGAAGTGAAATACTTCCAGGACAAAGCACAACTAAAGAATTTCGTGAAGACAAAGCCAACTCTACACCATTTACTAAAAGATATTCTAGAACGGGATCAAAATGACCACAACTCCATGAAGGAGAATGGAAAGAACTCACGAAATAGGGCAAACAATTAAACATGGGAGAAAAAGAGGTATACAACAGCAGTCTTTTTTTTTTGAAGGACCACGGTTTAAACTTATGACCTTGTACTTGTCAGACAGACGTTTGTACCACAGAGCTATCTCCCCTATAACAGCAGTCTTTCAACTATTTTTTGCATACAGCAGTAAAATACTTCCAGAATATTCCCATCAGCATATTCTACAAATGGACTTCTCCTACATTTTGCAAGTTATTATTCTTCTGGGTCTATAGGGTGAATATCAAGGAAATAGCAGTAGCTCAGTCCCATAAGTGACACCTAGCTACCATTAAGCGTCATGGACACTGTCCATGTGTATGACATACTAGAACTTTGTGCAATATCATATCCCCAAACTGTTAGAAATTCTGGTCATATATTTGCCATTCCAATGTTTATGTTATGTTCCAATATTTATGTTATATATCCAATATTTATGTTTTATTCTTAATAATTCTTTACTATCATGGAAACTTTTCCTTAGTTGATTTTTTAATATATTAACTATGTGAATAGTCTAAATTGATTATAGATTCATACATATGATACACAACATTCTGGTCTCTAAGTTGGACTCATGATTTGATTTGAATTTTGGAATATTATTTTGAAATATTTACTTTTTCATTAATTAATACTTAATTAATTTTCTTAATATTTTTAATTGTAATTTTGTTTTATAATTCACATCATATATTTGGCTTACAATCTATTTATGACATGGTATGATATTTTCTCCTAGTATTAGAAACTTTAAAAAGAAAAAATAAATGTATATATATATATATATATATATATATATATATATATGTATAGAGAAGAGAAGTAGGATCAATATACAGCCACTTTATCTTAGTTTATTGAAAATAAAAGTTTGTACTAATATTGTTTAGACAAGATATCAGGTCTGCATTTTGTCCTCTGAATAACTACTAAGAAGACAACAATATGCATGGTATTAATTATTGTAACCATCCAACTAACTTGTTTTGAAACTGTTTTATTGCTATTTTATGTTTTTCTCTTTAAAATAATATTTTTTTAATTTTAAAAAGATATATATAGTCTACCTTAGCCCTTGCTCAACTTCTTCAGACATCACTATCTACAGTAAATAAGGCTGGCTTCCTTTCCAGTTGGTATCTTTTCAAGGGCAGTCTGTTCCACACCCTAACCTCCATTCTCTGCAGATCTGTATAACATGACTGCACTTTTCAGGAGACCTTTTACCTGCCTCTTCATTCTTGCAATAACTTCTCAGTTCAGCAGAACAGACATGATTAGGCACATTTTATATAAAACGGGTCAAATTACTTGCCTCAGTTTGTCAATAGTATAAGGTTTCCTGCCTATGATCCTAACTAAATGTCCCCAAACCACCCTTTCTCCAATAGGTAAATGGGCTTCTTCCTCATGAGACTATTTTTGGGGTTTCATAATGAATCCACACCCCTTTTCAAAGATAAAGTTGCAAGTGATCATTCCGAAGGATTCCTTCCTGGCCTTGTTCCTCACCTTCCACACCTGAAGCCCAGCTACTTTGGCCACTTGAGGGCAGACCCCAATGCTGGACTATGCCTTAGTGACCTGGCTGTTCACTAGCGCTTGCTGAGGCCCTTCAAGCTCTGTGAGCTGTGACACGAGGCCTCCTGCTATGGCTGCCGTTCTGTTTCTTTGGTGAGATTATCTGGAAAGTGACCTCTCTCCTTGGCATCTAAAAATAGTCCTTGATATTGTCCTAAAAAAAAAAAAAAAAAAAAAATCAGAGCCAAAATTTAGAATAAATCTGAATACCAGTCAATGCCTGCTTGCTGATGCCTCCAAGGGAAATCAAGGAAGGTCCCCAGAGAAGCCACAGTCATAGATTATAATAGATGTGGGGGTTGAAATGCCACTGCTCTGAGAGTCAGAAAAATCTTTTTTTTTTTTTTTTTTTTTTTTTTTTTCCAGTTCCAGCTTTAGTCACAGTATGAAAACTTGAGGCACTATGTTGCTGTGGAGCTTGGATTCTTCATCCATAATGAGGGAGTCATCCTTAATTTCACATTCACATCACATGATGATGAATGAGGGACAAGGTTCCTCATCATGTGCCAGTCGCCTAATGTGTGCTGTACACTGTGCTGGATGTTTTCCTTCCCTACGCTGTTTGCATTTCATAACAGTGCTAGGAAGGAAGTGTTTCCCTACATTAATAGCCACTAACCCAATCCCGAGGAAAGGAGACTGCTCACCGTGCAGCAAGTTGGTCATAGAGCATTGCCTGCCATGATGTCAGGCAATGTTCCTATATACTTTAAGCAGCCTTTGAAAATAAGGCCAGAGTCTCATAAGCCCAGTGACACACAGTGACCTCCTCAGTTCTCCACATGCCAGAGGCATAAAGGGGAAAGGCCTGCCTCTGGGCTTCTGGAGATGAGACTTATGAGGTTTTAGATATAAAAAGTTCCCTCAAAGTGGGTCGGGATTGGGCTTTCAGAAGGTGACTGGATCATGAAGGCTATCAGTTCAACAGTAGCTTAATCCATTGATGAGATCATAATTTAGTGGTACTTTTGGAAGGTGGTAGAAACAGTGTCTTCGTCTCTGAGAATTTCATCTTTTGCTCTGCTTCCTGGCCTACAGGAGGTAAGCTGCTTTCCCCCACCACACTCTCCTGCCATGGCGTTTCTCCTGACCACAGAACTGAGCACAGTAGGGCTCGTGAGCCATGGACTGAACCTCTGAAATCATGAGCTCAAATACACTTTTCCTTGTAGAAGCTGTTCATGTCAGTCACTTTGCCCCATGATGAAATGCTAATGAACACAAAGGGGAGGGAGAGGAGGAGACCTCCCATCCTCCCAGACCCACACTACTAAACCCTACTGTACCTGCCAGGCCCACCTAAGTAAATCCTTTTCTGCCTATGGAACAAGATTCATAGTCTCCCTGGGAGGCTACAGATGGTTCATTTTTGCTTTCTTTCCATTTCTTAAGAGTACTGCACATGAATTTTTAAAAATAAAATTGATTTAAATTGATTCTATTTAAATTTTATTTTAAAGCTTCCACAATGCTGAGGAGTGTGGCTGCCTCTGCATGTCTCTGAAACCAGTCAGAGGCTATACTGAACTTATTATACACCCCTCCTTGAAGGTCTTCAAGTTTGTTCATTCTGACTCTACCATCCTACATCCTGTCAGCTCTTGATTCTCCTCCTGTAAACTTTGTGGCTGGCTCAGAATCTCAAATCATGATCTCTTCACATCTAGAAGAACCAAAATTTCCTTTTCACCTGACATCGTTTTCTCAACCCAATTCTGAGCTCTTTCATCGCATCACCTACCTGTCTGAGGCCCCCACACCCAAAACACAGCATACGTTCTCTACTTGGTTCTGCCACTGCTTAGCACTTTCTGCCTTTGAGCTCTCTCTGTGCCTCAGTTTTCCCATGCCTGTAACTGCCATATGTTCTTCCCATAGCTGTTGTGACAGTGGCATCAAAGATGTTACGCGATGAGCCACACAATTCTTGGTCGTTGTGGTCACTATGCTGAGAGGCACTTGGGACTAAACCCTTTTGTACTGCTCAAAAACCAAGTCACAGAACAAACTGAATTGAGCCCCTCAGCTTCTCTTGTGTGTTACCAGGCCCACTCCCCAATCCCACTCTTTTCCTGCCTAACTCATACACATCACGCCCTCATCCTCCTTTAAGCGTAGCTTTTCTGGGAAACTCTTTTGGTCGTTCTCAGTCCTTAGGTGTCTACTTTAAAAGACAGCAAAGCACCCAGTCAGAACCATCACTGTGTGCAATAATCATCTGTGTGTTTTTCCCACCAACCTCTGGGCTGTGGGAGGGCCAACAGCACAGTTTCCTGTTGCATGATAACAGCCTGGGAGAGCGGCTGGCACACATTAGGTGCAGGAAATTCACAGATATACCTGCCTATTTTATCACCTGCTCAGGGATGGCTCAGGAAGGAGAGCAAGCAAGCCACTTCCTATCTCTCAGCTTCCATTTCCTTATCTGAAAAAAACACAGTGTGAATTAGCTGTTCTCTACCATTCTCTTTTGCACAATAATCTACAATTCTGTGATTCTAAATAAAGTAATCCATTGAAAGAGCAGGGGAAACAGCAACACTTTAGCCAGTAGAGGGACTGTGTTGATGGTGACTATTATTATACTGCAGGGTTTTTCTAAGCGGTGCATTTGGGCAAAAGGGTGCCCCCTTCTTCCCATAACCTAAAGAATGGCATTGCCCCAGAATGCCCCATGGTCCTGCAGTGCGGGGACACGGTCCCCTGGGTCTGTTCTCTCTTTTTGTCTTCCTTCACAAGAGCCCTGGTAAATGGCAGGTGGTTCTTCCTCGCAGACGTCTGAGTACCAGGTAAGCTGTGTGCATGGGCTTCTGGCTTTTCCGATGGCCTACGATGACCTTACTGAATCTTCTCCTTGGCCTGTTGGTCTTGAGGATATTTTTTCTTTTTTAAAAAAAGAAAGAATAAAAAATCAATAATGTGGAAAAACAAGGAAACACTAAAGCAGAAGACAAAGCAGACAGTCAGTGCCCCCTGAAGTTTAAATTAGAATACAACGGTTTAATGCTCCCGAAGAGCAGACTATTGTTTCTTATCAGATTTCCCCTTGA
The DNA here is from genome assembly GCA_004027025.1 of Myocastor coypus. Taxonomy (NCBI): domain Eukaryota; kingdom Metazoa; phylum Chordata; class Mammalia; order Rodentia; family Myocastoridae; genus Myocastor; species Myocastor coypus. The sequence continues at coordinate 8,728 of PVJA010005115.1, read as the reverse complement.
ACGAGCAATTGTGAAGCCAGCCTGTCCACAGGAATGAGTTGTCATTCTGCCAGTTGAACAAACACCATCGATTTTAATGTGTGCGATGGAAACAAACAGCACAGCTCTCTACACACCCTGCACCGGACACCTTTTAGCGAAAGATGCAGCCCTGTTTGGTTAAGTGTCCAGGCAAAAGCATTAGCATGAGATGGCAGAGGAGGTCCAGCACTGGAGGGAGCGACATTCCTACAGGCAGACGGGGCCAAAGGAGCCCCATGGGAGAAAAATGCTGAGCCATCCGACATGGAGCCAAGGTGGAGGCCCTGGAGACGAGCAGCCTCGATCCTTCCTTCAGAGGATTTGGAAAGAAGGAGCCCAAGCTTCACTCTCCCCAGTCCGCAGATAGCTCTCACCCTGAACCTGTGCAATGGCCAGTGCTGCTAACAGCAGTGGCCATGTCTGCTTCAAGGGCATTGATACCCATATGCAGGTGCAACAGCTCCAAGCCAGGAGAGCTGCCCCAGGGAGAGTCTGCACTCAAGCAACGTGGCACACATGTGTCCCAGGATGCAGAGACAGGGTTATCTCAACTTCAAGTCCAGACTGAGCAACTTTATGACTTAGTAAGAACCTGTGTCTATATATATCTATATATCTTTATATATCTACATCTATCTATCTATCTATCTATCTATATATATATGCATATAGATATAGATATAGATATAGATATAGATATAGATATAGATATAGATATAGATATAGATATAGATATATAGTAAAACTGGACACTGTAGCTGGATGCAAAGGCCCTGGGTTCTATACTCAGTACTTAGAGAGAAAGAAAGAAAGAAAAAGGAGAAGAATAGCAGTTTGCCTTGAAAGCTTTGCTAGTCACTTGTACTAGAAAGAAGAGTTCCACAAGTAGACAAAGCAAAGCAAGGAGCCTGTACTGTGGCCTCACAAAAACAGTCCCTGACCTGTCATTGATAACAGTCTCCACTGAATACCCACAAGACTTTCTCTTTAAGGACCATAGCCTTAGATTAATGACCTTCTGCATTTACTCAGGTAATTAGTAGACATCAAATAAATATCTATACTCACTGGCTAGTGTTCCACAATAGTTCAGTAGGCAGCTATTTCTTTCTTTTTCTTCCTCTTCTTCTTCTTCTTCTTCTTCTTCTTCTTCTTCTTCTTCTTCTTCTTCTTCTTCTTCTTCTTCTTCTTCTTCTTCTTCTTTTCAGTACTGAGGATTGACCTCAGGATCCCACACTTGCCAGGCAAGTGCTTATTCTACTGAGCTATCGCCCTGACCCCAGTGTACAGCTATTATAAACCCACTATAACAATTTTGAGGGAACTTAGGAGGAGCTGACAGTTACCAGAAGTCACAGGACTGGATGCAGAGAGGTTCTACCTGGGACACAGGTATCAAACCCCAATGTTCAAGTTTGATCACTTGAATTTCCTCAACTGGTTTCTTGTCAGAAAAGAGAAGAGAACTATCCCTGGTGACATAGGCCTGGGTCTGGGAGCTGAGCACTAACATCTGGCTTTCTTATTAACAACTTGCAATGATGATAGAACCCAATGTTTGAATAACATTTGGGAGTTCTAACAAAATTTTCAACTCCCTTGCAGCTTTCCAGGGGGTGGCAGTAGATGCCAAGAGCCCCAAGAACTGGATGATGAGAGAACACAGTTGTCCCCTGAGAGCTAAACCTGGTAAAATCCACACACAATGGGAATGATTAGGCAACCGTGAAAGTAAATGCAGAGATTATCTGTAATTGTGAGACTGAAGTGTTTGGGAACAACCAAAACTCCAGTCAAGGCAGTCTGGGAGCAAATGCAGGGAGGGAAAATTGGACAGAGATCATAATTCGTTAAGGAAAAACCTAATCAGTTGTATTGTGCCTTCCCCTCCACGGCTGCCTTCTCAGGCTGGGGTGGCTGTCTGTCTATCTGACAGGCAGACACCTGTGGTTGGGACAGGTACCTCTATCTGTCAAAGCCAGTAAACATTTGGAGCATAAGATTACTTTCTGAGGTTCTAATTCTGTGATTCCCACACAGTGCTCGGCTGTGCTGCTTTTCCCATGCACTTTGCTCACAGAGAAAGGATAGACTGGAGGACCCTGGGTAACTTGGGCCCAGCCCATCTTGCGCCCATGCCATTTCACCATATGCCTCTTGAGGCTCTTATTAATGGGAGACAGTCGCTCTGCATTCAGTTAACTGGACAGGACTGATGAGCTTTCAAAGCTGAGGTCTTGGGCCTGGAATTGTGGGAATTTGTTGAGGAAAATGGCAGCCAGAGGCCTGAGGTCTGGCCCTCACAGACCATACATACATACTCCCCAGGCCAAGGATAGTGTTGAATGAAGCTCATTTTCTCAGAAAGACAGCATTCGGGAGTTTAACTCCCAATGTAGGTGGTTGGTTTTATTATAACCTCACCCATTTATTAATGAGAAACTGAAACTCAAGGTCAAAGATTCCTCCCAGTCCACAAGGCCCAGGCTAATGCTTCCCTCCAGCTTGTGCAAAGTCATTGATCAGAATGATGAGCTGAGGAGAACTTCCTCAGCCACATGCTCTTTGCTTAAATAATTCAAAAGGTGGCACTTTCAGTACACCTCTGCCACTTCTTGTTTCGCATCCTAGCTGCTTGCTGCCTCTGGGTCTCCAGGTTTCCCTGTGGGACTTGCTCTTGGATCCCCACTGGTGGGGAATGGGACATACAGTTAATGGTCAACGGACTCCATGAGCCCCTCTCAAGTTCTTCCCTTCAGCACTCGGAGAGATGTTCTCCTCAAGCATGGATACCTCAAGCCTCTCAGGGAAAGAACAGCTCAAAGATTGGTCCCCAGGCTATGGAAGAGGATTATTGAGAGGACAAGTCAACAGAGAGTGTATGTGCCAGCCCGGTCATGGAGGTCCTCCAACCTCTGGGCTGTGAGATGACAGAAAAGTGATGTCTTCTTCTTTGGGCTTTCCTGTATTTTCTACTTTAGTTTCTAAAGAAAAAAAAATGTTACTGTTGTAACAAGAAAAAAAATAGTAAGTGTGGGGTTTTTCTTTTGGAGATAGTGGTGAAAAGCTTTTTCTACTTCCTAGCCCTTTCCGTTGGCCTTTCTATGTTTACCCTTGTCGGTAAATGTAGTTGTTATTCTCACAAATGAGCCCATAGAAGTAAGACTCAATTTATGTTAGCAGGGTGTGGTCAGCATGAAGCAAGATTTCGTTCCATTGGCCCAAAGCCAGGGGTACAGGACTGTTAGGTCTGCCCAGCTGGGCCTGAACACAAATGTGGCAGCCGTCATGAGAATTGTTTCATTTAACCAGAATCTTCTCTTTGTCTGGCAGAGCTAGTGCTTTATTGTGGCTAACCATGTGGACGATTTTATTCCTGGGTTGACAACTTGGGTGGAAGTTTGTTCTGTGCCACTTGCTATGGCCTTTGACTTTGCCAGCCTTGCTTTCCCATCTGGAAACTGAGAATGATGTCAACATCGACTTGCAGAACTGCTTTGATGCCTATAGGGCTAAATATAATCAAGGGCTTAGCACAATGCTTGGCTTACAGTAAGTATTTAACAGATAGAAGTCATTATTCAGCCCTCAGCAACCTTGCTCTTCTGGAGGGATAACATTCTGAGTCGTGCTTATGCTCATATACCTGACGTGGAGGAAAGAAGGCAAGGGTGGGGACTGATAGCTTACAGAGGACAAAGGGAGATGGACTGAGCTACAGTGCCCTGCTGGGTGACTTCTGCCTCCAAAACACTCACAGAACACCTGGCCAGCTTCCTTAAAGCGGTCCTTCACCGTGACCTTCCCATCAACCTTCGAGCTCCCTTGGCTGTGCTCTAATGAGGAGATCACTTTTCTATTTAGACACTTTTCCTAGAACTCACTTGAAATCCCTGGGGATGTTGACCTTTGGTCACTGAGACAAAACATTGGGTTTAAAAGTAAATTTTATCCTTGTTATGGTTTATGTCTAGTTGTCCCCACAAAGCCTCATGCAATCATGGAGCAGGGACTTCTATAGATTGAGCCTTGACTCATGAGTCACTGGGATTATGTGTTTTAGTACTGATGAGATTATGGGTCTGAGTACTGCTGGGAATTATAGGTGTGGCCTGAGGCAGATAGGCTAAGGCAGAGAGCCTGATGTATTTTAAAGAGAGACAGAGAGATAGACTCATGCTGTTGCTCTCTGCTCCCCTGGTTGGTCGGTTGCCTCTGCTGTGATTGCTGCTGTTCCGCCACCATGTACTGGATGCTCTCTGCCCTGTTGCACTCAGCCTTGGACCAGCTGAATACAGAATGGAACCTCCAGTAACTTTAAGCTAAATAAACCTTTCCTTGGGTGTCAGGTATTTGTCCCAGCAATGAGAGAAAAGTAACTAAGACAATCCTCATCCCCACTGGGGTGCAATGTCCAGTGCAATGGAAGTTTGTCGCCTCTGTACACATGCATATTGTGCCGTTATCTGGTTTCTGCCTAGCTCTTTCCAGTAACCAGGAATGCTTACTTTCTAGGACAACCCCAACCCTATGCCATGGCAGAGCACTTGGTTAATTCTCAGTAAAAGGTTTTTTTTTTCCTTATGTTCAACCTATGTCTCTCTCTCTCTCTCTCTCTCTCTCTCTCTCTCTCTCTCTCTCTCTCTCTCTCTCTCTCCTTTTCAAATTATGGTCCCACTTCTAACACTAGTCTTTCTAACATCTGCAACCAGGGACTACCTGCTCCTCTCAGCTTACTTTTTTGGGGGGTGTAAGACATCACCACCCCCTTCTAGAATAACTTCCTACTGAAAGTTTTCATTCTTTTCACTGGTCCAAACCCTCTCCTCTCAAAATGGTCTGTCACAGAGTTGGATGTGGAACATCTCTTGCATGGGCTATGGTAAAATGACAGCCTCTGTCCCTACAGACACTACAGTTTCTTCATGTGACCAAGAATCTTTTTGCTTTTGGATGACCATCATGAATTTACTTTGCAGTAAATCCTAGAGATAAGCGTATGCATATGCACATTTGCATATAAACACATGTACATGCATGCATGCAAGGGTGTGATTAAACGCACGACGTCTGTCTACAGGTGAGATAAAAAATATGGTGGCTGCTGCTGCCGAGTGCTGTCCAACGCAAAGACAGGTGCGTGAAGACATCACTGTGCGTACATCCTCCTCCACCTCAGTCACTGAATCTGGCATCAACTTCTGATTGTTCCTTTAGGTCAGACCGACATGAAAAGTGAACATTGTGGATTGATTCCAGACTTTAAGGCACTCACACAGTGCAGCTAAGGACACACACACTGTTTTGAGAACTACTTCAGAAAGTGGGCAGAACCACGGATACATGTGTTTGAAGGTAAGGGTGATATTTTGAGAGAAATTAATGAACAGATATCTCATAGTGTAATTAAGTATTTTAAAACATAAGCACCGACCATATCTTTCAATCATACTCATATACATGCATGTATACCCATATATGCATATGTGTTCATAATTTCCTCACAGGTAATACTTCTATGTTATAACAATCTCATCCCATATAAGATTATTTTTTCTAAACCTACTACAGGATATTACATTCTACTTGGCTAAGTTTTATCATTTTAAATTCATTCCATTCTTTCAGCTTGTTGAGAACTTTTACAGACCTGATTCTGTCATTCAGAATATTTGCTAATGATCCCAAATTCGTGGCAGCCATGAATTTGATGACTATGACTTCTGTCTTCATAGAAGTCATTGGCTAAAATTTTGACTGGCATTAAGCTTAAATTAGAGCCTTGGGGAAGTTCACTACACACTTCCCTCCAATTTATAATTGATCTGAATTTTTGGGTCCTTCCCTAAGTTATTATCTTCCTAATAATCCTCTTAGTGTTTCTTAATACAGTTTGGGGTATGACATGATATATTTGATATGATCTCCTGAGGTTTTTTTTTTCATAATTCTGAAATCAAATCCCCAAATACATTTTCCTAATCTATCAATGTAAACATCCTTAGTGTAAAGAAAGACAAGAAGGAGGGAGGGAAGGCAGAAAGGGAGGGAGGGAGAGAAGGAAGGAGGGAGGGAAGAAGGAAGGAAGGAAGGGAGGGGGGAGGGAGGGAAGGAAGGAAGGAGGGAGGAGAGAGGGAGGGAGCAAGGGAGGGAGGGAGGAAGGGAGGGAGGGAGAGAGGGAGGGAGGGAAGGAAGGACAGATCTGACATGACCAATTCTTAAGCAACTCACTCTGGGCTTTTAATTTTTTACTTTTCTGGAAAGTCTCAGATCCTCATTTTCTATAATATGTTTTGTAATTTTTAAAATTCCTTAATCTCTTCTTGAAAACTGGCTTGGCACTGGTGCTCTAGTGTCCTGAAAGTCCTTTATGCTCCAAACTCCTCTAAGATCACAACAGCCACCTGGAGAATGCAAATGGAACCACTGTAAAGTGTGGGATGCAAAGTACATGAGGCTTCATGGCGCTTAGACAAATGTGATGTTTTGTCATTTATTTATGTACAATGAACTTATTCACTAGAGTGCAAGAGCAGTACATAGGCAAAAGGATAAAAGAAAATGGGATCCCAAAGATACCACAACCTGAAGGTGAAAGGCTAATGCATAAGCAGGTGGCTGCCCTTGAGACCATGATGTTAAGTGAAATAAATCAGATATGCAAATACAAACATCACTTTATCTTATACGATGTTTATTATTTTATTTTTATTATCATTTTTTTTTTGGCAAGACCAGGGTTCAAATTCATGACCTTGCACTTGCCAGGCCAGCACTTGTGCCAAGGAGCTATCTCCCCGGTCCCTATGCAATAAACCCAAAGTATACATAATTTTAACAAATAAAATAAAAGCAGGAACTAGGGTTGTGGATGCTTTGCAAATAGGCAGCGGACCTAGAGAAGAAGGTGATAGAGAGCGAGAGAGAGGAAGGGGAATAAAAAGAGTTAAATACACACACTCAGCTCCTCAGCTGGTGTAAATACTGTGCACTGTAAACGTGTTTATAAGGGAAAGAGCTCCTCTGGGGCAATGCTGAAGAGTCAGCTCCGCGCCCTGCTCCCTTTGGCAGTGCTCACACTGTGCTGCACCTGTGTCGCAGTCCAGCCTTCCCAGCCCGCCTCCGCCACCCTCCAGACCCTACAGCGCGGCTTCCAAAGGCACAACTCAGGAGACTCCTGTATCCTAATTTTCACCCGAAGACTGTTTTCAGGGAAGTTGACCTAAGACAGAACATCAAGATACAGAGTTGAAAACATGGTTTTGGAGCTGCAGCACTCTCCTGAAGGACTCAGCTGTCAGTGAAGCTCCACTGCTGACTTCAGGAGTCCTGATGGCTCCTGGATCACTGTAGTGGCACAGCTTTCTCAGTTTTTTCTAGAGGTGACCTGGAAAGAGACACTTGTGGGAAGGGTCACATAGGTAGGTATGGTATCTGAAGCATTTGAGAAGTTTGCAAAAGCAACCAATTCCAAAGCTGTGAAATGCAACGCTGCTGTTGATGATGATACTTATGTATTAGAGAAAGATAATAAAAGTAAAAGGTGATTAAGAACTGAGTCAAGGCAAATTTTGAAAATAAAGGGCTTCCTGGGGAGCATAGAAAGAGACTTCCTTCTGCAGCAGGAGATAGGATGAGCTGAAGGCCAGGCCTAAGGATTTATTATCAGAGGGGGAAAATGTTGACAGGAGTATGAGTTCTTGGCCTCGGAAGTCTGTAGTACTGAGATGAGGGAGTGGTCAGGAAATTTGAGTCCTCAGAGTGGATATCTGTGTTAATAAACTTAAGAACACTGAAACTCTAGTGTTCCCTAAACTCTACAGAACTGTCGCACTCCTCATTGAAGACAGATGCTCCCCAAGCTCTCATTTAAAAATATAAGAGGACTCTTTGAAAAAGACACAGGCTACACTTAGAACCTAATTCCTCCATGCTGTTAAGCATATGATCCATAGGTAAGATCACATGTCAGTATAACCTAACTGGGCACGTCCCAGGCTTACCAAGAAAGCAAAGGGAAGAGTTTTCAAAGGTACTGAAGCATGAAGTCCACGTGTAGCAGCAGTGGCTGAGACAGCAGATACTAGACCAGCTCCTGACACGAGTGGGCATGAAATTTAGTGCTATGGCAAATATTATGGGAAATATTGCTAATGTATGTTTTAAAGACTCTTGGGAAAAGACATGGGTCTAAGAAATGCAGTAGAAATGGCAAAACTACAGTGGCAGATGAAGCAAGAAGTGATATCAAGGCTCAGAGGACTGATCATTGTAGAATGGACATAACATGCAAAGCCAGAAAAATGTCCATCTACAGGTTGTGTTCCATGGGATGGCATGCAGTGTGCTTCCTTTAATGAAACAATAAGCAATGCATACTTGTGTGAGTGTTTAATAATGAATTTTATTTCTTTAAAAGTCCTATATTCAATGTCTAACCTCCAGTGTGACTATGTTTGTAGTCAGGCCCCTAAGGAGGTATGCGAAGTTAAGTGAGGTCTTAAAGATGGGGTATTAAGCCCAGATAGTTAGTATCCTTATAAGAAAACACACAAGTGGGGGCCTGTGAGATAGCTCAGTGACATAAGCGCTTGTGCAAGATTCTGAGTTCAGTCCCCAGCACCAAGGAACAGGAAGAGGAGGATAAGGAGGAGGAGGAAGGGGAAGGCAAGGAGAAAGAGAAGAAGGAGAAGGAGGAGGAGGTAAT
>PVJA010005114.1:47403-81095 GCA_004027025.1 Myocastor coypus | reverse complement strand
CTCCTTTGCATCCCTTTGTCTATGACAAGCTCTGTTCATTACGGTTCTGACTTTTCTCTTTGCCTCCCATTAACCCACAATTCACAGGTTAGGGTCTCAGATCCCACCGTGTGTTCCTCGTTCCACTACCCTCGTTATCGGTAGCTTGCCCCTTACACATAATCATCTGACATAGAAATGAAAACCCTTAGGTGATTAAAGACCTTCTCTCGGCAAAGCCATCTGGCTTTCAAGGAAGATTGCTCTAGCTCAGCACCTTCCCTTCATTACTTCTCTCCCAGACCTACACTGCTCGCTCTATCATGGGTTCTTTGTGGGGTTTTCTCTCCCTTCTAAAACAAATCTGCACATGCCACAACCATGACGACGGTTGTCTCTTTCCTGAAAATTGCATGATAAAATTTCATACGTCCAGTATGGCAACATGGATGCGGCATCTTCCTCATTTTTTGCTGCTCTCAGTTCCCTCCGTGCTGATGCTGACACATCACTTCTTGCTTTTTCAGAAGGTGCCTGTACCTTGGTGTGTGCCATTCTTTCTCCCCGAAATGTCCTTCCCGTCTTTTCCAATTGGCAAACGTCGACCGATCCTTCAAAACCATGTTGTGTAGATTTCTTCAGGTCAAAGTAACTGTTTCCCTACATGCCAGAGTGAAGAGTCCTATCACACTATTCTGCTCCATGCTGAACTGAAGTAAATAGGAAAGTTTTGCATTTATAAAATAACTTGTGGATAGCAAAGCTTTTTCACAGACTTTTTTTTTCCCCATGGTGAATTGGAGAAAATAGAGATTTGAAAGAAGGCTTGTTTCAGAGGTACTTTGGTGTCAGTTCCATTTTGGTCATATTTGATCCCCATGTACTGTTATCTACACCTTTTGCAACAAGGAAACTGTGTCAAATTTCCTGCTACTTAGGAGGATAAGAGTCTGGCAGAACCCTGGGTGAAGATGGCCAGCCAGCCCTGTCCTTGAAAGTAATTGCCTTGAACTAAAGAAAGAAGGAGCCATGAGAATCCATCTAAGAATATAAGTTGTGAAACATTGCATACCTCTTTTAAAGCACAGATTTAAAGGAAGAGTCACTAATCCACTTTTCATTTTCCTTATTGGATTTAATCATGGAATTAAAATCACATGATCAATCCATGCTGAAAGAAAAATAACCTAGAAGCAGTTAGCACTAGAGAATTCTAACAGTACCTATAGGTTAAACTATAAGAAAAGGGAGTCTGTAAGTACACTCAGAAACATTTATTGGATTTCTCTGTAATTATAGATTTACTGAATATAAGAGTTATAACGATCCAATCCAGCCTCTAAGCTAAGCTGGAGTCTTGGAGAAGCCTAGAGGCTATCAGGTCCTTCATTTTTGTTTTTTATGTATTTAGTACAGAGTCTACAGGGTCTCACTACCCAGATTGGACTCGTAGTGATCCTCCTGTTTTTGTTAGCCTCCCAAGTGCTAGCATTACAGGCATGTACCACCACGCTCAGTCTCACCCACTGTCTCAGCACACCCTGGGAGGCAGGGCCAGCAAGGCAGGCTGAGGATCAAATCCCCAGCCCATACCTATGCCTAAGCAAGTGCTTTAACCTGCTGAGCTATCTGGCCATCCCTAGGACTTTCATCTTTGATGGCTATGGACTCCTGACTTTAGGGGGAATCCATTCCTCCACCTTATTAATAAACATCTTATGAGAAAAACTAACTGAGGCCATGGATATGGTGGATTGTGCGGCTGATCTCTCATTTTTCATGAATTAAGTGGATAACAACAGTAGTTGTAGCAATGATCTTTGTACTGCTTTATCTCATTCGTTTTTCCCCAAAACCTCTATGAGATGTGTGAATTTCCTATCGCCACCATAGCAGATTGCCCTAAGTTTAATGGCTTAAAACAGCACAGATGTACTCTCTTGTAGTTTTAGAGGTCAGAAGTAGAAGTGCATTTCACAGAGCTAAAGCCAAGGGACCTGAAGAAGTGGTTCTTTCCAGAGGCTCCAAGAGAATTTACTTCTTTGCTTTTTTCTCAGTCCCACCTCATTCCCTGGCATATGGCTTCTTATTTTCATCTCATTTCATTTCACTTCATTTCATTTCATTTCATTACAACTGTAGTACTGGTGTTGAGTCTGAGACCTTTGCACTGAGCTAGATTCCAAGCCCTACTTTATTTTTTATTTTGAGATGTGGTCTCATTAAATTGCCCACGCTATGCTGGAATTTATGATCCTCTTGCCTGAGACTTCCAGAATGTTCTTCCCCATTTTAAGCAGGGCAGTTCAGTCCCACAAGTGACACCTGGCCGACAGTGAGCTTCATGGTGGACTGATACTCCACCATGTCCATGACATACTAGAACTTTGTGTGATATCCTGTCCCCAAACTATAGAAGTTCTGGTCATATATTTGCCATTCCAGTTTTTTGTTATGTTTTATTCTTAGTAATTCTTTGCTATCATGGAAACTTTTTCTTTCTACTTCTTTTTTCTCTTTTTGAGACAGAGTCTCACTATGCAGTTCAGGCTAGCCTTGAGCTCACTTTTGTAGCTCAGGTTGGTCTTGAACTTGCACTGATCCTCCTGCCTCAGCCTTCCAAGTGCTGGAATTACAGACATGAGCCACCACGCCCGGCCGAAACTTTTTCTTAGTTGATATCTTTGCATATTTTAACCTATTCAAATACTATGCAAGTACTCTGAATTGATTATAGATTCGTACATGTGATACACAACACTCTGGCCTCTAAGTTGGGCTCATGATTTGATTTGAATTTTTGAATATTGTTTTGAAATATTTAATTAATTTTCTGAATATTGTTTTATGATACATACTGTATCCTTGACTTACAACCAAGTTATAAGACATGGTATTATATTTTCTCCTAGTATTAGAAACTTTAAAAAGAAAATACATATATATATATATATATATATATATATATATATATATATATATATATATATATATACATACACACACACACACACACACGAGAGAGAGAGAGAGATAGGATAGATATACAGCTACTTTCTCTTAGTTCATTGAGAACAAGTTTGTACTATTATTGTTTACACAAGATATCAGGTCTGTATCTTGTCCTCTGAATAACTACTATGTAGACATCAATATGCATTGTACTAATTGTTGTAACCATCCTACTGTTTTGAAACTGTTTCATGTCTATTTTATCTTTTATTTTCCTCAGTAAAATGAATTTAAAAAATCAGAAGCTAAAAAAAAAAAAAAAAACGGTATGTCTCCTTCTGCTTTCCCATCACATAACCTCCTATGCCCCTGATGCTTCTTAAATTCTTATAAGGACCTTGTGGCTATTCTGGCATTACTATTATAATCCCCTTAATAAAATAAGCAACTCTTAATCACCTTTACAAATCCCCTTTTGCTATCTAAGGAAACATATTCATAAATTCTGGCAATTAGTATATGTACACGTTTGCAGGGCCATTATTTAGATTGTCACATGTACTATTTTGTAGCTAAAGAAACATTCTAGAGAGTGACTTCCTTAGAATTAGGCAGTTCTTGAAGAATGGAGTCATTCATTTATTATCACTATGCCTGGAACTGACTTAGAAAGAATAACAAAAGAATGATATAACTAAACTGAAGATAAATGATATACTGTTATTAGACTTTTAAAATATAAGCTGTATACTACAAATATGATCTAAGTTATAAAATATAATCCATTCTAAGGAAAATGGGGGTTATAAACACTTCTAAAAGCATATCATCCGTTCACTGCTTCAGGAAATTCTTGGACTATTACAGTCCACCCTGTAGAGTTAGTCATCCAGCTAGCTGCCGGGAGCTGATATTTTAATTTTCAAAGCTTAAGTCAGCCGCAATACATTTCTGTCCATGGGCAGTGGGTGGCCAATCTATATACAGAAGGAAAAATAAATGCTTTAAACTTCATGGCATTTATTTTTAATTTTTGAAGTCAGTTATTGTATTTCTCTCAGATGAATATTTCAAAGTTGAATGCACAGCCATGTGTGGCACCACATGCTGCAATCTCAACTCTCAGCGAGACTGAGACAGTAGAATCCGAAGGTCAAGTCTGGCCTAGAACACTTAGCAAGATCCTGTCTCAAAGTTAAAAACTTCAAAGAGACTGGGTACTTAGCTCAGTGTGAAGGGTTTGCATTCAAGTCCTAGCACCACCAATTTTTGCTTTAAAGCTCAAGTTTGCATAGGCATTTGTGTGAAACAGGTTTTCATTACCCTTATATTTTTGTCATCCCCTGTATTAACTAATTTTTATGGGATTTCTCTAGTGTCAAATACTTTTAATAAAAATATAATTATTAAAAAATTAAACATGGTAATGGAACATAGTTTAAATAATTATGAAAATGGTAAGAGATTCCCCTCCCCTTAATTGGAAAATGTACTTCTATAAACATGTCGGCATGTATGACAATGAATTAATTTAATTTCCAGAAATAACTCTCTTTTAAGATGTAACTTGACTGGTAACCGACTTGAAGTACAGAGAAGCCAAAACATGCCCTATGTCTTGGGTTTTCTGTCACAGAACACATAGTTATGCTTGATGTGACTGAGAAGACCTATCTTCCTTGCTCTGTCTGTACCTGTCTCTGTCTCCCTCTGAATCCCCCTCTCTCCCTCTTTTCCCCTTTTTTTCTCTCTCCCTTTCCTCTCCCTTCTTAATTCATTTTATTTGTGGATAAACTTACATAGAACATACTATGAAATTAAATAATAAAATGAATCACCCATGAAACCAACACTCATGTATAAAGTAGAATATCAACAATAAGGTTAATACTGTTTCTCTTCCTTGATCCTGTCTTTTGGCTCTCTCTTCTGAAATAACTATGTGAGAATTTCTAATTCATTGTTTGGATTTTCAAGCTTTACAGTAGTCTGTGTTTGTTTAGTGTATATATTTTCTGGATAATACATTTTTAAATTTTGGCTTATCTCTGGACTCTTTAAGGATTACCCTACTTGCTTTCCTGAAACTTGCTTTTTTCCTTCATGTTTATATTTGTAAGATCTACTTAGCCAGTATGTAAAAAATAGAATTTTTCCATTTACCACTGCTGTATAATATTCTACTATGTAAATATACTATTTTGTACATTTCTATGTGGACTTTTGGAATTGTTTTCTCTTCATGTAATTTATTTGCAATGATATCCTATTATCAAAACACAATGCTATCAACTGTCCTGCCACTCTAAGTTGCCTTTTGGTCCATGCTCAGTAAGTTTCTCTAGGAGTACAACTGATGATTCAGAGAATAAATGTGTTCTTCAGAGTATAATTCAAAACTCTTTCTTAAAAGAAACAGTTGTTATAGTTATTGCTCTCCATTCAACATATGCACTATGGTGGTCTGAAAATTATTGATTTGATTTTTAATGAGGTCGAACATCTTTTCCTATCTTTGCCATTAATACTTTCTATTTTGTGAAACGTTGTTCCTTTCTTTGCCCATTTCCCTCTTGGTTTACAGTAGTCATAGGTGTTAAGCAGGAGGTGGAGACAAAAATGTGAATTCTTTGTCAGTTTTAGGGGTTGTAGTCATCCCAATTTGTGCTTTACCATTTCACTTTATTATTTTTTAAATAAACATATGTTGCATTTTTTCAGCAGTGCTACAGCTTTATTTGACAACCAGTGTGTAGGTTGAATCCACAACTGACTAAAATTTTGAAGGTAATGCCAGGTACAGAAAAAAACAATGAACAGAACTTGTTTGATGAAACTCATCCTCATTATATATTTTTTGGACAATTGCATAGTAACACAATACAAGGTATTCATAGTTCCATTGGCCTGCAGTACTCTGTTGAGCTTTGTATAGACACATATATATGGAGTTCTCACCTCCATCATAGCGCATTTCCAGATCTCTTTAATTGCTAGAGACATAGACCAATAGAAACCCATCCTGTGGCTATCCTTGTGAAGAGTGCTCATGTATTTGGGGTAACCAGTAAATTGATCCCCAAACGATTCTCACAGTCCTTTTTTGTAGAAGCCTTATTACTGGTCCTTACTTTTTATATGAAATTTAATCTCTTTTATGCTTAGTAATTATTTAATTTTCCTACTTTGTATGTTCTCCTGTAAGTTTTAAAATTGTGTTTACCTTTAAGAAAACAAAAAATTTATTTCAGATTGACCTGGAATAAATTGTTGAGTTATATGGTATGAGGTAGAGATCTGATTTTATGTTTCTTGTATAAAACAATTGCACTAGCATGACTTGTTGAAGATTTAATAATTCTGTGAGAGTATTTTTGGTCTTTGTATTCTATTTCATTGAGCAGTTTGCCTGTTTCTGTGTCAGTACTTCATTCTTGCCTTTCTTTCCTCTCTCATGTCCTATTCTGTGGGATTTTTCTTATGGATCCTAGATTTTCCATTCCATAGTTTATGTATGTTCCAGGTCAGCAAGGTTTCTTAGGAACATTCTCACAGATTCCAGTGGTGAATCAATGATGTTATGTTTTTATCCTCATAGTTCCTTCTCATAGTACATGCTGTTATGTACTGTTGTAAGAGGCAGGAGAGTCAGTGTGAGTTCAAAACCAGCCTGGGCTACAAAACTGCACTCAAGGCCAGCCTGAACTGCATAGAGAGACCCTGTCTCAAAAAGAAAAAAAAAAATAATTAATTAATTAATTAATAGTACAGTAAAAGATATTTGCTATTAATCTACCTTGTAATATTCCCCCTTGCTTTGAATGCATTTATCCCACATTCTTGCAACTTTCTGAAGCAGTTCTGGCAGTATTATTTTTCTCTTTTGTTATGATATCGCATTACCCTGAATTACACAATGCCAAATCCAATAAATAAAGTGGATGCAGATACCCTTTAATGTTTTCATGAGTTTGCTTTCCCATTGGATGGCACTCCACAGCAGTAATAAATGATACCTTTTTATCACAACTCATAAAGCCACGAAAAGGAATTTCCAGAAGTGCTTCAGAAGGTGGCAAGAAAGATAGGCTATGTATGTTCAAAGTGAAAGAGAATATTCTGAGGAGGTTAATAGCCATTGGTTGTTTACTTCAACAAACTTTTAAAAATTTAGATATTGACTCTGTTTTTATCATCCCTTTTATATGATAAAGTCTCCATCACCATCAGTGACTATTGATACTAAACGAAGAATATGTCCCATTGTTTTTCTTAGGTTTTTCTTTTCCGTTATTCTTTTTTTCATATTTTCTGCTATATCGTTCTATGGACTCATTTTTTTCCTTGTAAAGTGCTGTCAACTTAATCTCTTCCAAACCTGTGTCCTGCATTTCCTAATATTTTTTTTTACCTTCAATGTAGTACTGTATATTCTCCGTTGCATCTGATTCAATGTTATGAACTTGTTCAATAAATGAGCAAACGTTCTATCCACAACCATTCTACTATCTTTACCTAGGCAATAAATATTTCACAAGAAAGAGCTCAGGGGGTTTTTTACATACCATCTTCACAATTGACACTGATTAAACAATTAACAATTGTTAACCTGTCTTTTCATTCTCTTGCTGTTCAGGCCACAATCTAACCTCTAACCCCACTGACTCCTTATAAGGCTAAGTCAATTGCCCATGTGTTTAAGTATGACATCTTATGGTAACACCTTTTTCACACATCCACTGCCCAACACATATGTACATGCACAAACTGTGCTGGCTCCCTCTTTTTTGTAACCAGGAAAAAATGTACTTGTCTCATATACACCAAAAAAATTTGTTACTGCCTTATTATTCCCTGTTACTTCTAGAGCTCTAATGCATGTGGACCTAAAATATAAACACATTTATGTAATCACTTTCAATTTCTGTTTTTCAGTTTTCTACTAAAATTAACCATTTAAGGTCTGCTCTATGCAGTTTGAAGATCATTCTTCTTGGCCAAAGTTAGAGAATAAATGAAAGGAAACAATAGTTTTCCTTCCCCTTTGTCATGTGCTAGCATTCCACCATCTGGTCTAGCCCTTCCTGTTCTTGCCCTGAACATAATCAGAAATTCATTCTGATATGCTCAGCATTTTGGGGGGAAGCTTCAGCTATCTTCTTCTCCAGCCTTACTGGTATTATCCTGACATCTAATCATGCTGCTGCCAAAAAAAATTGGGCTAGGAAAAGTGAAAAAAAAAATAATAATCTTGTGAAGTTGAACCTTGAATACCAGGGTTGATAGTAACATAGCAAATAATTGGACTAAAAATCTATTCTCAAAAGGGAACTGGGGGCTAAGGGATGAAATTGATCTCTTGAGATGGAGGAAGTCTGCAAACTCTTGGCATGCTGCTGCTACTATATAAAAAAGAATATTCTATGCCCAGTATCTTCTCAGTGGCTCTGAAATATCATCTGTGCCTGACACGGGAAATACTATATGACCTATTGATTTTCAGTGGCTACCCTCAAGACCATAAGCATAGTAGTGCTCAATACAAATATGTCTATTGACAGAATGAAAGCAATATATATTAAGAGAGAGGGGGAAAAGATTAATTTCTTTCAATCACATGAGTGGCTAAGCTAAGTACACAGATTCAATTTTGCACATTATCTTTGGCCAGATATAACATTTTTTGCTCTAAGATTCTGACCACTTAGATCCACAGGGAACCCTTAGTGGTGAATATATGGAGTATACTTCTTGGAAAATGCCCTATTTCAACAGATTAAAGGCACATCAGCTAAAATAAATATGCAGACTTCCTTGTTTGAACTAAAAGAAATGAACGCAAAGGAAGAACTTAGTGGAAGTTTTCAATTATAAGTCTCTTATATTTTGAGAAATACCAGGAGTAGGGTTTGAGTTAAGAAACAGGTTTTCCTTGCACGAGATATGGTAATGCTAATGGTTCAAGTTCAAACATTCTCAAATGACATCTAATATTTTTACTTGAATGTTAGTAATTCAAACCATTTTAATTTCTGCTAGTGTGCCAGAAATTTAAAATATACTGTAGAAGTTGGTTTAGCAATTCTTTTTTTAATGTTGTGTATAATTATCTCTCTATTTTTTCAAATCATTTTGGAACTAGGACGGCATTAACGATAGGTTAATAATCAATGCCCTGCCTATTTCATTGACTCTGTCTCATTGCTCACACCTGATACTCATTCAAATCGAGACTCATTTGTATTTATAAAAGACACACAGTGCTATGAGCTATGATAACTGGTTACTAGCTGAAAGGGAGAGGTTTTCCTCAGTTACAGATCCAACTTCAGTTCAGGGTTTGCTATTTTTAATCACAGAATTGAGAAGCTTAATTCAGTTAAAAAGAGAGGAAGTTGTCAAGGGAGGGTTGGTAAAAGTTCATGCTAAATTTGCTTAGAACCAGATTGTGTTCATTAATATTTATACATCTATGGTTGGAAAAGGGCGATTATGCTTCTTTAAAAACACTGGGTATTCATTTTCCATGTATCACACAGCCTTCTGATTAGGGAAGGTGGTCTGCATTGTACGATCAATAGAGATACAGATGGAAACCATCTGGCGCCTCATCCCCTTTTTGTCAAAAACCTTGTCTTGTCTCTCACATGTCAATGATGAATGGAAGGATTTCAAACTCCAGCTGAACAATACAGTTTGAATCTCTTAGCCAGCCAACGGTTTTTTGGCAAGCATCGATGGACTTAATATTTTAAAGAAACCAGCAATCATTTTAATTCATTAGTTGAGGACTGTTGTTCTAGACAGTGTTTTTGCTTTGTATTTTGGGCATTGGCTTTATTTTCAGCTCACAAGCATGTTCCATATGGCTATATTTTCCTTTACACATTGTAAATTGTAGAGACAAAAGTAGGAGTTTTATCTGATAAAATGATCAAAATGCTGAAAGAATTTTAAGTCATCTTTTCTATAATGATTCATATTAAGAGTTTACACCGAAAATCTCCCTGTTGGCTGGTGCAGAGTATAAATCCAAGAACATGATGTTTAGTTAGCTGAACTATAGACAATGACTCTCAAAAGTCCATTTAATGCTCTGCTCTATAGTGAAGAAGTGTGGCCCGAACTTATCTGGGAGTACATTACAGCACTGTTTTGATTGGCCTACGAAAGACGAGCCTGGGCAGAAGCTGAGTAATTAGTTGACATATAAGCTTTGCACTCAGTACCTGACTAACAACTAGCGTTTTTTTTTTAAGTAGAAATAGTGGAATTACTAAAAAGCAATTGATCTTTTTCAGAAATTCATTCCCAGATATGTCCTGGGATTTGCAGAAATTCAGGCCATTTTTGGACAACTACAAATTGGTGTCCTCTTTAGGTGTAGCCACCATCAATAACATCTGTTTGACTGTAAAGAGAATATATAATATAAAGGTTATTTATTATAATGATCATTGTGGGCCTTACTCTTCTCTTGTTGCTAGAACAAATACTCAACACTCAAAATTAAAGAAGGAAAGATTTATTTAGCTCACAGTTACTGGAGGTTTTGGTTGATAGTCTCCTGGCTCCAAGGCACAGTGACACAGGGAAGAGAGCATCCATTCATGGTGACAGCAAAGAGCAAGAGAGCAAAGGGACTGATGGGAACAGAAAGCAAATCTGTCTCCTTTATGTTGCATTCAGGCTCTCTGCCCCAAGCTGAGTGTAGTGCTCACACTCACAATCCCAGCAGCACTGACACCCATGATGTCCATGAATCATGAGTTAATCACAAATTCTAGAAGTACCCATGACTGCATAAGGCCTTTAGGGGGCAACTAAATGCAAACCATAGCATTGTACTAACACACCAAGCTTACTACCTGTTTGATACTATATTAAATGCCAGATAAATAGATAATATCAATATATTATCTATGAAGATAAATGCTGAAGGTAGATAATGACAACATAGTACCATCTCTATCTCCATTCTTATCCCTATCCTTATCTATCTAGCTTTCATTTAAATCTTAAAACCACCCTAAAAAAAATCCTGTTATCCTCATTTTATAAATAAGGAAACTCAGGACTAGAGAAATTAAGAATGTGTCTCAGTTACATAGCTACTAAAAGTAGAGTAGAAATTCAAGTACTTCAGAAATCTGTGTGCTTAACCACTATGTATATTGTGTCTCACAGCAGCTACATGAAGTGAAGATTATATTTGTTATTTCTCTTTGAAGGATGAGGAAATCAAAGCTAAGTGAAATTAAAGTACTATTCTCAGTGTGGACCATTCAATTGGGTGACCTGTGGATCAAGGGCTAGCGCCCTGTGAATCACAGTCTTTTTACACAATGGAAAATTTATTTTTTACTTTTTATTACTGTTAATAAGAAATAATATTGAGACCATTTCCAAACATGTTAATACAACAGCTTCAATAATTGATACAATGCATATTGTTGTCTTCATAGTAGTTGCTCAGAGTACAAGATGCAGACATGAAAACGCCTCTAAACACTATTGGTGCAAATATTTCTTCTCACTGAACTAACAGAAAGTAGTTTTATACATAGAGCAATATTCCACAATAATAGTGGGTTATTGGCAGAACTGGAAATGTCGTGGAAGCTGGAAAACTTAGAATGGTCACTGTGTACTGAGCTGACACCCAAAGGCATCCAAAGATCACCAGTCATTAAAGAAAGGCTACATTTTTTTCAGCATAATGCTATCATAGGAAAGAAAATTGATTCTTTGCGGATTTATAAGAGTATAAACTAGCCAAATTATAGTTTCTATTCATAAGAAATTGAAATCAACATATTCTGATGTTACTCATTTGAGTTTTTACTGTATTTTCCTGTCTTCAAATGTTAGTAGAAAATAATCCTTAATGTATGACGAGTCTTTGATAATTCAACAGGAAAAATTAACATTTAGATTTTTAAAAATAATTAATAAAAATGAAGAAGAAATACAAATGGTCCATAAACAACAACACAATGACAAAAAATTTAACTTCCTTAAGGGAACAGCATGAGCCTATCCTGATGCTGAAATAACAGAGATGCAGCAAAATGGTGATCTGCGCCATTTATTATGACGCAAAGTTGGGACTCTGATCCACAGCTAAGGAGGGACTACGTGGTAGGGGTGCGTTGGTAGTCTTAGATGACAATTCACTTGAACCCAGCAGTACCACAGCTATAGACTCGCCTCAAGGACAGCATCATACATGTATAAACATTCTATTTTATAAGTTTTTTACCTATAAGAGCAAAAATGATAAACATCCGCTAAAGATTTCATTAAATTATGACATACTCAGCTGGGCGTGGTGGCTCACACCTATAATCCCAGCACTTGGGAGGCTGAGGCAGGAGATGGAGTTCGAGACCAGCCTGGGCTACAAAAGTGAGCTCAAGGCTAACCTCAACTGCATAGCGAGACCCTGTCTCAAAAAGACAAAAATAAAAAATAAAATAAATAAATTATGGCATACTCATATAATAGTATACAAAGCAAATTTATCTAAAATGTGATGTGTAAAAAATATTTGTGGTAAGTGAAAAACGGATTCAGGTTTTAAAATAGTAAGTATAACATAATCCTTTTTTTGTAAAGCATATGTCCATTCATATCAGAACGTTAATATTTTTATAAAATAATATTTCAGTCCTTTATTTGTAATCCTTTTTCTTAATTTTATGCATTTGGTGCAGGGTCTCACTATGGAGCTCAGACTCATAGTGATCCTCCTGTTCTCAGCTTTCCCAGTACTGGGATTACAGGTGTGCACCACCACACATGGACACCTTGGCTGGCTCAGCGTGCCTGAGGGTGGGGCCCATGTGGCATATGGTGTCATGGTCCCTGCTCTTTCCTAAGCGGGCATTTAGTTTGCTGAGCTATCTCGCCAGCCCTTGCAATTCTTTTAATTCTACGTGTTTTTCTTTTTTATTGTCATGGAACAAATAAGTTACAGAATCAGAAAGAGAACAATATACTTAACACTTTTGAAGTGTTGCCCCAAGACTTTAATAATTCTATGAAAAACAAGATATTTTGACAAATGGAAGAAGAGCTGTGTGAATGGAATTTAATTAAAGGCTGACAAACATGAGGGATGCAGTCCTTAACCATTTTATACTTATCACATAGCAGAGTAGTTCTCAAACTGCACTGTGACAGAACCACCTGGAAGCTAGGCCTCACTCCTACATTTTTTGATTCAGTAAGTCTGATTGGAACCTGAGAATCTCCAGTTTCTCAAGGTATGGCTGATATCACTTACTGAGGAACTTTGAGAACCCCTGATGGAGATCCAGGCTCTAAATCTAGTGAATGTTTGCATCTTAAACCAACAGATAACTCCAAGCACCATAGTCCTGCAGCAGTGTTCCCAATCTTAGCTGGACAACACCATCATGTAGGGAATATTAAAAATTACTGTTGCCTGATGCCCACTCCAGAAGAACTTAGTCAAAGGTCTTTGCAGAGAGAGGAAGAAAGAAGGAGGGGAAGTGTTTCTAGTGATCAGTCAAGGTTGAGAACCAGTATGACCACCATTGTCATAGGAATTTCAGAACTTAAAAGTTACTAACCTCAGAAATGAAAATTGACTTCCCTCATCTTAAATCAACTGAACTATAAATACTGTGAAGATTTTAGCAACTAAGCAGGTAGTTTTACTAAAATGATTCACCACTGAAGAGCTTAATAAGTTCCAAGGAAGCACTTTTATAAAATTCTCATTATGATGTCTTTATTTAAATATCATGTCTTTCGCTGATTTGGAGCAGAAAATTTTCTTCTGAGAACCTTTTATGAAGAAATGAGTAAAAGTTCTGAATATCTCCTATATACTTGTTCATTTTCTTCCTGTAGAATGAAACCTAATTTAATAAATAGATTGCCATAAAAAGCATTGATTAGCATGAAATTACCCATAATCATGTTAAATACACTATACTCTTCTAGATATACAGACACTTGTATAACACCATTACTCATCTTCTCAAAATTGCTTTGGACTTAGTATTATATGTCTGCTTCACAAAGTATTAGTCTCACATATAAAATAACATTGATACTTAATGTCACATATAGGTCAGAAATGATAGCTGAAGTGCATTGATAAATTGCCAGTGCCAATCAAGTTGCGTTCCAAATGTTCACTTCAAGTTAATTCATCAACATGCAACATTTATTTCCCTGGCGATATACTAGTTGTGAGGTACACCTTTTAGGAACCTCTTAATTCTGGGACAGTGAGAACCAGGAGAAATGACTTTTTCCTTCTTTACCTCTCCTTCTTACTATTGGTCACCCTTATGATGCGATTTCAGTTCTTTATTGTCCTATAGAAAATTATCCCACAATGTAGGGGCTCCAGAAGACAATGTATTTCTCATAATTCTGTGGATTAGGACTGAAGGTAGGAATGGTTAGACAGGTTTTTTTTTGTTACATTTGGCACTCACTGGGAGTCAGTCAGCCTCATTTAGCTAGTGGCTGGGCTGAGTGGGAACCCTAGGAAAGTACAACTCAGTCAACTAGTGACGTGGCAGCCCATTAAATAAGTAATGTGGTCTTTCTCACCGCATAATGGCTTTAGGATAGTCAGATTGCTAACAAGCAACAATGTTCAAAAAGAGAAGCAGCAGCTGCTTCTAACCCTCTCTCAATCTTGGGCTAAGAAGCCCCAGGATGCCTATAATTCCAGAACTCTGGAAGAGGCTGAGGCAGGGAAACACAGACTGAAGCCCTTAGCAATTTAGGGAGACTGTCTCAACATGAAAAAATAAAAGGACTGGGACTGTACCTAAATGCAACAGCCCTGAGTTCAATCCCCAGGACCAGAGGCAAAAAAAGTACCAGAAGTGGGAACACCACCTCTTCTACATTCTATTGGTCAGAGCAATTTACAAGGGCCACCCTAGGTTTAAATGAGAGAAACATCCACCCCACTTCACCAAGAAGGAGTGGCATGCTCCTATAGAGAAGAGAAAAATAGACAGTGGCTATGTTTCAAAACTACTTTCTATATCACCAAATTCTGAAGGAAGCTGAATGGTAAGCTCTGAAGCCTTTAGAATAGGATTCCTCACTCAATCAGGTCAAGTCTCAGAAATTAAGTGGAGAGCAATGAGGGGAGAAATCTCTAGAAAGAGCTGAACACCTGGTAAATTGATTTAAATCCTTCTTCTAGCCTCTATTTTGTAAAAAAAAAAAAAAAAAAAAAAAAAAGCCATATATCTAAGTTTTCACCAGAGGGTTGGAATATTAAGAACTTGAAATAAAAGGAAGTGGAAAAGGAGCTTATTTTTCTCCAAGTTAACAGGGAGGCAGTGCAATCCTGGGTTGGAGTTTTTCACCTTTCTACTAATTGCTCTGCCTCCAAAGCAGGATAGGACAATGGCAACACTGCCATAATTATTGCACAGATGAAATACATATGCTATTCCAAACTCAGAAGATCACAAGTTGTCCTTAATATCTGCCCATCCCCCGCCTCCTCTGCCTCACTCTCTGCCCCTCTCTTCTAATCTCCTGCAGTACTAAAACTTGAACCAGAGTATTTGTACAGACATAGGACATAAAGCCCCAGGCTTTTAGTTTTCATATTGAGATACTTTCACTACATTGCCCATGCTGGACTCACTCATGTGATCCTCTTGCTCAACTTCCCTAATAGGTCTTTGACTCTAGATGACTGTCTTTCCATGACAGTTTCCCCAATGTCCCCTTCTAATGGAGATGACATAGCCTTTACTAGGCATAACATATGGGCTTTGGGGATAATTACAGACAGAATTTGAACCTTCAAAAATTTTTACCAGGCTCTTCCAATATGCTTAAATTTAAAATGAGTTATTTACTTTCTTGTCCAATTTCTTTTTTTTTTTAAATGAAAACCACATGAATTTATTTGTACAGCTTTGGTTGTTTGAAGTAGGAAAGCAGCTTCACTCACGAATAGGAGAGACAAACATGCAACTGTTGATTTGACCAAATTTTTGTGGACAGAGCCAGCAGCAGCATGGACCAGGAATGAGATAAGTGTGACTCTTGGGGCAAATCATCGAATGTCCTGGAGCCTTTGTTTCTTCAGCTGTAAAATGGCAATAGCAACATGCTCTATAGACTGGATGTCTTGGGTGAAGGGGCATCCAATGAGATAATGATGCAAAAGTGCTCAAAAATAAATACTGTCTATAAATGTCATTATCTTCATTAACTTTATTAATATCAGTATCATCATTTTACCTTGTAATCAGGCCAGCCCTTCTTGCTTAGTTTTGAAGTGTTCATTATGGAAACTGTCACAGATGAGCTTGAGATTGGGAGATGGATGAGTGAAAGAAAAATTTATCAACTGTAGCCAGCGTGAGTCCTCCATACTGGGTCCTGGGTTAGTTGTTTCTCCTGCTTTCATTGTATTTAACCTATATTGGAGCCCAACAAGGAAAGTAGAATCATTAAATCCATTTCCAAGAAAGGAAACAAGCCTTGGTGAGATTTTTGACTACTGTAAGTTTCATAGATATTATATAGCCAGCTAGTATTTGAATCAACAGGCTTTCAGGCCTGTGCTGATTCTTCCAGTTTTCACCCTGAACTTCTGCTGAGTAGAGAAGGTTCATTCTGGAAATGCCCTCAGAGACAAGGTGGTCTACAAGCATAGGTGTCCTGTGCAGTGCCTCAGAAGCACCCAACCACACTTTACTCTGGTTGCCATTTTGAAATTTTTAATTAATTTTTAACAAATGCCTTATTTTTTATTTTCTATTCAACCACACAGGTTATACTACTTGTATTCAGAAATACTAAAGTAATATGTAGAGTAAAGGAAATGGAGAGGTGAAACATTTATTTTGTGAACACTATTCTGTGCCCCGGGCATGTATTTATTTCATTTTTACACCTGTTAGTTATTGTCATCTCCTGAACCACTCCAACAGATAAATAAGTTCATCGCTTATATAGCCAAAGAAACACAGAGAGACTGGGTAATTTGTGTAATGTAACACACCTGAAGGGAGATGTGCTGGCTTGGTGTCACTATGTCAGAATACTTGAGAGTAGCAATTTGAAGGTTTAGTTTGGCTCAGAGTTTCAGAGATTTCAGTCAATGATTGCTTGGTAGCATCATTACAGGACAAGGTAGAACATCAAGATGAGATAGGACGTATGGAGGAAAGGTGCTCATTTTATGTCCATCAGGAAGCAAAGTCTCAAAGAGCCAAGCAGGAAGTGATGGGATACAAAGTGCAGTCCAAGGTTAGTCTTCCCCCAACAATCCACTCCCTGCAACCAGGCCTGTCCTCCTGAGACTCAGTGGTGGCCAGTCTATGGCATGCATCTCATGGTGGGTGTTCGCTAGCATTGAAAGGTCTAAAAGGTTCACCCTCACTGTGCCTAGGTCATCATCAGTCCTCTAGCCATCCAGTTATGCATCCAGCAAGAGAGTAATGTACTGATCGAGTTAGCTGCCTCATGGTCCATCACTTCTAAAAGTTCATCATCAGTCAGGTGCCCGGAACATGGCTGAGAGGGGACCTGGGATTGAAGGCCAAATGTATCTGACCTGCTCCTACACTTTTAACCCCTCTTTTCTTCTCCATCATTAGGGTAGACCTACTCTTCATGAAACTATTTTCCACCTCTTCCAATACAGATTAACCTACTTTAAAAGAGTATAGTTTATAGTATTGTAGAATTATTGACTGTAAACTTCTTTCTCTCTCTCTCTCTCTCTCTCTCTCTCTCTCTCTCTCTCTCTCTTTCTCTCTCTCTCTCTCTCTAATTATGGCCAGCTTACCCTGCCCTGGGGGTGGAGCTGGTGCAGCATATGGTACCAGGGATTGAACCGCGGTCCCTCAGTTTCCTAAGCTTTCCTAAGCAGGTGCTTTAGACCACTGAGCCATCTTGCTGGCCCTGTTGACTGTAAACTTATTCTTGGTTGAGGCTGGTCCAACAAAGGATTCTGAAAGGTAAAGCTTCCCTTATGTCAGTGGTTCTCAACCTTTCTAATGCCATGACCCCGCAATACAGTTCCTTATGTTGCAATGATCCCAAACCAAAAATAAATTTTGGTGGCTACTTCAAAACTGTAATTTTGATACAGTTATGATTCAGAATGGCTTTAGGTGACCCCTGTGTTTTGGTCGTTCGACCCCCGCTGGGGTCACGACCCACAGACTAAGAACCGCTGCCTTATGTAAATATGATTAAGTATGACACTTGAACTGCTAGACGAACTCTTTGCAGTCTTATTTTTATAGGCAAATTACACTCAAGTTCTTAAATCTGCAAATACCAATAAACTAAGAAACCGGAGACCCAAATTCTACTTTTCACCTTATCTTTGAATAAGTCATCTGGGTTCTTTGAGATTCAATTCGGAATTGAAAGAGGAGGATCTGGTAGCTAAAGGAAAACGGTTTGGTTGCAGTGAAAACCCTAAGTCAAACTTTTTATTTCCCATGACGGGAAGCCTTGGTTGCATTTTCTTTGCTTATTTTTAAGTAATAGGGAGAAGAGAAACTAGTAGAGAGGGGGACACATTCATCTATGTACGCTGAAGCATCATATCCTGGGCTGGCTTCCTCATTTGTCTGTGGATCTCAGCTGCCTGCCTCCAGGAGCCAGGGTGTATGGCCTGGGATAGCGACAAGCTTGCCGCCATGCTGGAGAAGGGGTATAGACACTTGCTGAGGAAGGAGATAACTCCGAAGTCCCCCATAGTCCCAGTATTTCCCATTCATGTTTTAACTTTTTCCCTTTCACTGCTCTATGGTCAAAGACCTGATGGCTATGTCCTAGCTAGTGCTATAAGATTGATAAGTAATGGCTTTACAGTGATGGTTGCAGGCTTAACCCACAAGAATACCATGTTGCCTAAATGAAGTTAGTCACGGACACTGCATGTATGGGTTTCAGGGAGGTAATGAAAGTGGCTGATACTCTACCTGCTTAATATTTGGCAGCCCTAACTCAAGGTACACATTCAAGAAAGATTGGATCAGTAAAGAACCATTTTTAGAAGTGTTAAATCTGTTGTACTTGTGTGAAAGAGGTAGTCTCAGAAGTTGGCTCACAGTTTTTAGAGAACTTGGAGTATCACCCTATAAAAAACAAGGAGGCGTTATTGATTTCTCAAAATATGGGCCACAGACAATGTGCACTAAAATTGCTTAGTAATTGTCTTACTTTCTCTTTACTGGAACAGAACACCTGAAATCCTCATCCACATTTAAAATAAACTTTATGTATTTGGTACAACTGGCTCAGTTGCACCCAGCTGTGAGGCCGGGGATTGAACCCCAGTCCCTGCGTGTGCCTAAGCAAGCACTTAGTCACTGAGCTATCTTGCCAGCCCTCTGAAATCCACATCTTAAAAGAGGAAAGATTTCTTTTGCTCATGGTTTTTGGAGGATCATGTCCATAGTCAGCCGACTTCAAGGGAGGAAGGGAAGAGGGAAGGGTCTAGCGGAGGAAAGCTGCAGTCTTCACTGAAGACTGGGAAGGGAAGAGGAAAGAGAGTCAGGAGTGGGCAATGTACCCTTCTGGGTCAGGCCCCAGTGACCCCGTCTTCTGACCAGAGCCCTCTTCTTCCTGTCAGCATTTTCAGCTCTGTACTCATGGATGACTTAATCCAATCAGCTTCACATACGTGAGAATTGGGAAGAACATTTTAAATACAAACAATGGACATAAGCCGCTGGAAGTACATTTCTGAACTTGTTCCTAGATTTTAAAATCTCTGAAAGTTAAGGCTTGGGAATCTGCCTCTCCTCAACTATCTAGGGTTGTGTGTGTGTGTGTGTGTGTGTGTGTGTGTGTGTGTGTGTGTGTGTGTGTGTGTGAAGAACCATTAACCTCATACGATTAGAAAAACTATTTTAAAATGACAAAATGTTCATTTGGCATACCGTAATTTCAACTGAGAAGGAATGCCATTTTGCAGTGATGCTGGGTTTCAGTAGGTCACAAAGTACAAAGAATCTGCTTCTATTCTTTGTCACAATTCAGGCTGTAGGGACAAGTAAAAACTTCTTTAGAAAGTATCATAACTTATTCAACCATGTAACATTAAGCAAAGTCACAGATGTATAAATAAGTGTGAAAACTATAAAAAGGGAAGAGGATCTGGGTGTGGTGATACATTCCTGTATCCCAGCAGGAGGCTGAGGCAGGATATTCACAGTTCAAGGCCTGTGCAGTTTAGCAACCAAGAGAGACCTTGTTCCTTAATAAAAAATAAAAAATAAAAAAATAGTAAAAAGGTGGGCACATAATTCACTGCAAAGATCCTGGTTTCAATTCCATTACCACAAAAAAGGGTGTGGCAAGACGAGGTTTAGAAAACTACAGCAATTGCAGACAGACACAGTCTACTTTTAGCAGCGGACAACTTCTGGGAGACGATAGTAGCGAAAGAAAGGGAAATAATGGTATGAATGTTTAGTTGACCTTATCTTATGTGACCAGAGCAGTGTTGCTAAAAAGACATAGGCTGTGAGCCGGGCACCCTGAGTTTGAATGTGGTGTGACACTTAATCTCTAATAGTGTAAATCACCTAGTTCTTCGATCACCTTGTCTCCCATTCCCTATGCTAATTGGTTTCATTTATACTACTCGATTATGTTAGTTTGTTGAAAAGAAAGATTTGTATTAAAAATGTTTCTTTTCTGTGAGAATTTTTATAATTTATGTCTTGTACTCTGAGCGACTATTTTGAAAACAATGACACATGGTGTAATAAATTATTATCTTGTTTGATTATGAAATTTTTATTTTTTAATAAAATAAAAAAATCAGTTAACTGATTGAACAGCAACGGCTTGTGCCTGAGCCTGTCTTTCATGTGTCAGCTGGTCTTTGCCCCTCAGAGCAAGGTCCAGGCTTTTGAGCAATAAACTAAAAGGCCTGGAAACATACAGTAAGACACACTAGCTGTGTCTCCAGGATCAGAGCAAAGGGCTTATATGGAAGATACTTGAGTTTTGTTTTAAAGGCAAAATAAAAGTTTTGCAGACAGACTCCAAGTGTGGAAGCCCTATCATCCAAAGAAAAGAGTGTTTTCACCTGACTGGACTACAAACAGCTGACGGGTAAGGAGTAGGTGAATTTTCTTTGGGGTATCATCCACACAGGCATTGGGGTCTTTGTGAATCTGGTTGCCAGGACTTCGGGGTCTTAGTTTAATTGCAGCAGACCCATTCAAGAAGGGGAGAATGATTTGTTTTCCAAGAAGGAAATGTCTGAATTCTGAAGACATACTTCTAAGCTTCTGTCTTCAGTGATACTTGAAAGTTAGAAAGTCAATAGACTTAGGTATTATTTTCAGGAGTTCCACAAGGAGAGTCTTGAGAGCTGCAGTGCATTATGGCACTGGTGTTCTGGCTTTTCTTATTTATTTTACATCATTAAGTAATGCCTGAAGCTTATTCACATAGACACACACTAACATGTATTTAAGGAATTCATTCTTAAACACTTGTAGAAAATGTTCCTTATCAGTAGGCTATATCAGTTTTGAGGGTTTTCAGTCAGTTAAATTAGTCATCATGGTATATGTGTGGGGTATGAATTTAGTGAGCTAATGGATTCAGTATATGGGAATAAAAATGCCCTTTGAACTTATAAACTATCTTTCTTTTCTGGCAAAGAAGAAATACCTGCTTTCTTGTTAAGGAAAAAAAAAAACTCTAAATTGAGTATATATTAAAAAATATCAAATACTTAGGTCTGGCCACATAATGCAGAGATTAAAGTGCCTGCTTAGGCAGACTCAGGGACTGGGGTTCCATCCCTGGGGGTGCTATGCCAACCCCACCCCCAAGGCGTACTGAGACTGAGATTGAGATTGAGTCTGGGTGTGGTGGTGTGCACCTATAATTCCAGGCCTTGGGAAGCTGAAAACAGGAGGATCACTCTGAGTCCGATCTGTGTAGTGAGATCCTGTAGACCCTGTACTAAATAGATTTTTTTTTTTAAAAAGTGGTGGCTCACGCCTGTAATCCCAGCACTTGGGAGGCTGAGGCAGGAGGATTGGTGCGAGTTCGAGACCAGCCTGGGCTACAAAAGTGAGTGCAGGACCAGCCTCAACTGCATGGCGAGACCCTGTCTCAAAAAGACAAAAAAAAAAAAAAGCAAGTACCAAAGCAAAAGTTAATTCACTGTTTAGCTTTTCACAGAAATAAGCTCTGCATAGCCAATTAGTCTCAAAAATTCATCCCATTTTCTCAGGACAGGTGGTGCTTCTAGAATGACTATTGCTAGGCTCAAAAAGACTGATTTGGTTGATGTAGAGCATCACTGAGAAATCTGCATTTTTAGCAAGCCAAAGTGACTCCCAACCCAGTGATCTAAGTATCAGAATTTGAGAAACTCCATCTTATCCCTTCTGGCCCGAGGTCCAGCTCCCAGGAAAATTTGGGAGGCACCTGGAATCCGTGAAGACATTGTCATCTCCTCAGTACTCCAGTTCCACGTGCTGCACTGGGGAAGGCTTCGGCTGGGTACTTTGTTCTGTTTCACGTGGACCTTGGCCTCCCTGGTTCAAGTATCTGGTCTTCTGACTTCTCTGCAGCATTTGCCCCTAGCAGCTCCTTGACTCACATGAAACAGTGCATGGGGAAAGAGTGCACAAATACGTTGGTGTGAGACAGCATCATGAGTATAATTTTTAAATAGGCCTCAAGGAAATGGTCCTGGAATTTTGCAATCACACACTTAAATATCCCACATAATTACGTTATGTAACGTTTTATGAAACAGTGCATATTTCAAATATTCTATCCTATCAGTGCTGTGAATAGGTACTACACTTGTTGGAACTTGGCTCCAAATTATTTTTTTGAAAAGCAGTCATTAAATATCAAGTAGGACTAATGTACAAAATTCCATGGACTTCCCTTACTGTTTAATACAGAGGGATCGTATTAAAATTCCTCCTTACCCATTCAGCATTCCCACAGAAAAAACAAACAGCGTACTTAAAAAACATACCAATTTTCTAATTCTATTCCCATTGTTCTGGGCTGCTGGAATCCTTGAATTTGAAACAAAACTTTATTTTATGATCTGTAAAAATGTGGTTTCTTTCTTTCTGATTTTCTTTCTATGTCCTGTTCTGTTCCATTCTTTTTTATCTATAGATTGAATCCAAGGCCTTTGCAATGAACTATATTTCCAATCCTTTATTATTATTTTCTCTTAAGACAGGGTCTCATAGGGCCAGCCAAATAGCTCAGCAGATTAAAGCACTTACAAGCAGAGGCAGGGACCAGGGGTTCAATCCCTGGGCCTGCCATGCAGGCCCCACCCCCAGGGTGCGCTGAGATGACAATCGAGACTGGCTGTGGTGATGTCGTGCACCTGTAATCCCAGCTCGTGGGAGGCTTTAGACAGGCAGATCACTATAAGTGCGATCTAGTGCTGAGACCCTCAACACCCTGTAGATGCTTCCCTAAAATAATATAAAAAGATAGGGTCTGGCTAAATGGCTGGTATGGCTCAACTGAAACATAGGATCCCCCACTTCAGCCTCCAAAGTGCTGAGATTATAGGTCTGTGCCAACATACAGAGCTGTCAGATTCTTAACAACTAACAATATATTGGATTTCTTGGACAGATTTTTCTTCTTTAAGCTATATGTATCATTTACTGCCTTACAATAATTCCAGTAATAACATTCTTGAGAATGAGCCCTTTGAGAAAAAAAATATTACTTCAAACTAGGTAGCAAAAGTTAACATGATTAGAAAGCACTAAATTAATCATAGAGTCTCTCCTTCAAGATCAAAAGGGAATAGATCCCTTAGGTAGCGCTTGGAAGATCTGAGATTTATTTTTACCCCACTCCTACACTAACAACTTCACCTGTGTTGTCTTCATGAATGAATGCAGAAAAGATATTCTCAGTCAGGCATGAAAAAAACCTTATTACAGCAATAGCGGTGACCAGAGTATCTGCATTTTTCGTGTCTCTTCCAAGTCCTCAATGCTAAGAGGTCTAGGTGACACTAGTACATACAATAAGTTGTGTTACTAGAAGAGGTCCTGAATTGATGAAACACAAACCTTTTATAATGGACTGTAAGAATGTCTTCCCTTTGCTGCAGTGAGAAATTGCATACCACATCTTTGGAAAGCTAGGTAGCAACAAAAGCCCTTAGGGCCTCTGCACACGCTACAGTACATTAAGAGACCTGTGGAAGTGTGTATTCCTACATTTACTTGAGTGCATTGGCTACCAGAGATCACACCTTTTACCATTTTTAAAGGTTGTTAGTATTACAATATTCCTGAACGTCTTTATAATAATTTTTCTCTGATATAACATACATATTCAGAACATAACTGAAGAGTTTTTTTTTCATATTTCACCCCTCTAGGTGATAACTGAGTACAGAGATTATGTGGCTGCTGTGTGTTTAGATATCTTGAAATGCAAAATTCAGACATGAAATATCTGAAACATTTAAACATATTCTAAAGTGACAATAATAGACAGACAGACAGACAGACAGACAATTCTCTTATTTTACTTTGTGTATTCTTTTTCATGGTACTAAACAAAAATTTTTTTTCCCGTGGTCTGACGTACCACGCAATTGTCCAAGCCTATTTTCACTTGATAGTTCTACAGAATGTCCAATACACAGATGTGTGCTGTTCATGCAACGCACCTTCAAAGACAGAGAAGAAAGGAAGACCAAATAACCAAGTCCTCCTCTTGTTTAAGCTTTATTTAGCACCCTGGGGGTGATACTACCGTCTCACAAAGCAAGATCTGGGCTTCTCAGTCAGCTTTTTTATTCTTCAAACCTCATGTTTTCTCTTTATAACGATTCTCTTTTATGGCTGGAGATCATGCATCAGCTAGTACCCTACCAGTCAGTACACTAGACAGTATCTTCCCTGAATAACCTCTTGGTGCCCTGCTGTTATCACCAAGGCAGTTAGTAAGATTCAAAGTTTCTATTTGTTTATACAAATGTGTTTCTGTATCTTATCACTTGAGATATAACTGAAAGTTCATGTCACAGGAGTCCACATTATTAATAAATGCAGTCAGGCTCACTAGTAATAGGTCCCTCTGTTATTTATCTGTTATATTCTGTACCACAAATAGCTGGACGTTTTAAATTCAATTTTGAATATTGGCACTTAAACTCCTTATGTCTACTATCAATAACCTCACAACATAAGAATGTTCTCATTTTATTAGAATTCTTTGTAAATAATTAATACCACAATAGACATCTTTGCATATGAACTATGTATGTTTGTGTGTGTGTGCATGTGTGTGCATGTGTGTGTGCATGTGTGTGCATGTGTGTGTGTGGAATTGGTTTTTTTTTTTTTAATTTTGCTATATTTTACCTCCCTATTTTTCAGAGGTGCGTCTGGTGGGGCAAAGGGTTCATTCAATTTATAGTCTACCAGTAGTATAAGAAAACCTAAAAAAAAAAAAAGGGGGGGGGCTAGCAAGATGGTTCTGTGGTCTAAAGCGCCTGCTTAGGAAAGCTGATGCAACCACAGGGACCACGGGTTGATTCCTGGCAACACATTCTGCGCCAACCCCAGGGCAGGCTGAGATGGCCATAATGAGAGAGAGAGAGAGAGAGAGAGAGAGAGAGAGAGAGAGAGAGAGAGAGAGACAGAGACAGAGACAGAGACAGAGAGACAGAGAGAGAAACAGAGAGAGAGAAAGCAAGCCTACTTACTCTTTCATATCTAAAGCAAAAATTATTTTTGTAAACTGACAGGTAAAAATTCTGTTTGATCTTTCTTTTCTTCCTTCCTTCCTGTCTTTTTGTGCACGTGCAGTGCTCAGGACGAATGCAGGGCCTTGCGTGTACTAGGCAAATACTCTACCACTCAGCTACAGCCCCAGCCTTACTTGCATTTCTTTGAGCGTGAATGAAGTGAGATATTTCAATTATAGTAATTTTTTTCTTTTTAAGTTGTTATGTTTACTCTGTCCAATTACCTGTTAGCTAATGCTTTTTGTTTTTCAGACAATCTTATATGAACCCTGTTATAAAACTAGTGATGCTTAAATTTGTTTTGTAAATGTTCTGAGCTTGTGGCTTACCTTCAAATTTTAATAATTTTTAATAAATTGGCATTCTGTTAAAGAGAAGTGTGAGAGGCTTTTATGGGGGACATTTATTGGGATTCCCTTTGCTCTTCTCATATTGTCACCATAGGAGAATCTGAGAAAATCATCACCCCCATATCCAGAGATGAGGGCTATCTTTTCCCCTAATTTTCCTCATAATGTTTTCAAACACCTGTACTGGATTTTGATCTATGGAGAGAAGTCTCGGTTATAATTGACAATTTCCAAATGCTTAAGAAGTTACCTCAAAATTATTTTTACTGAATACTCTACCTCTTCGCTACTGGTAGAAGGCAGTGATCACTTCTTTACAAAGTTTTCCTCCAAAGCAGAGTCTGTTTCTCAACTTTGGCACTGTGATGCTTTGACTTAAATTGTTCTCTGTTACCTCACATACATCGCAGGATGCTCAGTAGCACCTCCATTAGTTTCCACCAAAATGGCTCCTTCTGCCTTCCTGTCTTAAACTGGGACAATCAAAAAAATGTTTCTAGATATTTCCATATGTTCCCTGTGGAAGAGGATCAATCTGAGAATTACAGATCAAACTTGTCAGATGATATACAGCTAAGGAATTTATTTAACTTTAATTCACTTACTTTTGTTGTTTATAGCACAATCAGATTAAATCTATAACAATTCAATTAATTGCACGTTGGCCCCACTCTCACTTGGCTGGAAAAAAAATCAGTGCCAGACCATGTGATTTATACACGACCATTGTAAGAAGAATGGCTTATTATTGTTCAAAGTAAAGCATCTCAGAGATCTCCTTGGGCCTACTTATTGCTATTTGACCTGCATTTGATAGACACCTTGGTACATGTAAATTAATTATGTGCTGAGTTTTAGTGTTACATTTTTGATCTTTAGAAAATACTCCAAATTTCATGTCCCTAATTCTTTGCACCATCTTGCCTTTGGTTTTAGCATATAACCATGGCTGTCTGAGCCAGTTAGCTCAAAGGGGTTTTACAAGATGATAATGAGTTCAATGTTGCAGTTTCAATTAGCTTCACAGAAGAAAAACCCAGTTTCATAGCAGCAGACTGAACTGGTAATCCTGGCCACCATGCTTAGCCAGTAGCAAAAAAAAAAAAAAAAAAAAAAAAAAAAGCTGAGAACAGAGAATGCTGCCAACTTGGCACTCCCAGAACTATTTTGCCTAGACCAGCAAAGGTCATATCTCTCTGATGCCAATGGCCTCTGCGTTATATTCCTCCCACTGTTCACTACAGAAATCCAAGATGAGGAGACTCTCATTCAGAACTGCTTTTTACAGCCTGTGCAGATCATTGAGGCAAATGTTTTTGTTTTAATTTTTTTAATGAATGAATAGAGCACCTGCAGTTTTAAAAGATATTCAAACAAATTTTAACTTTGTTTCTGAATTTTCAACATTAACCATATGTTTGAAGTACAAAGATCCTACCCATTCATAAATTATTTTCCAATAGTGTACTTAGAAGGATGGGTCATTATGAAGATACATGTGTCAACCACAGTGTAATTATAATTGCCCAATCAAGGAACTTTCTGTGCGACTGTGAGAAAATGTTCGTATGTATTCAAATGAATATTTAATTTTAGTGGGATTGAATGTTTGTTTTGTGTCATCAAAGGGCTTTTAACAGGGATCCCTAACAGAAATATCCCTAATATTAGTTTACATGTAGTACAAATGTAACCACATGGAAACATCGCCTGCTGCATGAGTCTTTTAGGTGAAAGGACAGTTTTGTAACTCTGCTTTGAACTGTTCACACTTCTTCTGAGGAACTTCTTGCATGGAATTATAGTGCTGTTAAGAATCATCCAATTCAGTGTATAATCCCCACACTAGCATTAGAACCTATCCATTTCTCTCCATTTTCTTCTGATCTTTGACCTCTAATCAATCATTTAATCCCAGGCCACATTTTTTCAATAAGGAACTTTTGAAGCTTAATATCATATATAATGATAATGTTTTCTTGATGCCACTCAAACTGTTCCTTTGGCTTATCAAGAAATTCATAGGTTTTACCATTAACGTTGTTACCATATTCTGGGTAGGAACATATATCCAAATTGAGACTCTTCCATTCAAACTGCATTTATCAAATTACAATCTGAAGTAGAATCCCATGAAGAAAGTAGTTTGAAGATAATTCCCTCATTCAAGGTTTCCTAAACATATGAACCATCAAATCAATAATAATGGAGAAGCCAAATAGAGCCATGAGTGAAAGAATGTAGAGAGATGATTCCATGGATTATCTCTTAATGTATACAAGAGCATGTAAATCTTGAGATTTGTTTTATAAAATCTTGACCACCATAGCTGCAGTCAAATAGGTACCATGGTTTCCCAAATGCCTGTTTTTCATAGTCTCTTGTTTCAAAATTAATAGTATTTTTCTCCTTTCAAGACTGCTATCTTCAATCGTTACTGGGTAGCATGCACTGCAATAAATGTTTTCATGGGTTAATGCATTTAATTTTTTAGAATGGCCCCATGGAATACTAGCTGTTATTATTATTATCCTCCTATTGTACAGCTAAGGAAACTGAGGTAAAGATTAGTCAGCGACCTACTGTGACACAGCTAACACTAACATGTGACAAAGCCAGAACTCGAATTGGGTTGGTATGAACTCAGTCTCTGTCCCTGCCTATTCTCCACACTGCCTCCTGGCGATCAAGCAAATACACACCGTTTTAATTACAAAAGTGTGATTTCATTTGGTTTTTTGCTTAAAAACAAATAAAAATGGTACATAAATATCTTTCATGTCTTCCAAGCCTACATTCCTACAAAATGTAGCTCCTCTGTGCTAACTTACCTCAGAGCTGGCCCTTTCTAGTTTTCATGAAGAGGTTTCTTCATGTTTTTAATCATCACATTCTATTCACTTTGACATTTCGGGGTACTTACAGCATGTTCAATGATGTTTCAAAGCATGTAATTTATACTACTTCCTTTAGAAGACTATAAATAAAAAGAGATACAAAGTGTCAAACCATAATTACACTGCAAGTTTTAGTAACCTCATAAACCACAAGAATGAAATACTAGAAAAAATTTATTTTCAACTGCCACCATCAAAATCTCATTTGCTGTTTCCATTTTTGCAGCGTTGATGGAAATAATCCACTTAGGCTGACATTTTTATGGAGGGTAGTTTAATGTTCAAATGAGCCCTGGTTTATTTCATCACTTTTATTTTTTTCATGGGAAAGACTTTCTTTCTTTTGTTCATGATTAGAAACTCTAACTGCTATAAACTAGGTGGTTTAGATTATGGCTCCAGTGGATTTGTTTTAGTTAATACAAAGGTCTTTGCTATAACCACACTTGATGTTTACAAAACTACAAACCCCTTCTGATTTTTAATCCTGTTGTATTTCTTAATGCATCTAATTACAGAAAATGTGTCAAAAAGAAAAGGAAGCTTGGTCTCAAACATATGCTTGGCTTTCTGTTAGCAGGAAGCAAATGTCCTCATGTGGTTACATGCATGTTCATCACGTGCTCATGCACGTATGCCCTTGAGCATGGATCCACCATGTGCGAACCTTGGTGATACTGTGGAGCTGAGACCCAAGTGCTAAGCATATGTCAAGGTTTGGTGTGATCACAACAACAGAATGGTACAATATTGTTTCATTCAGCCTGATATAGGAGAAGCCAGATGACAGCGAATTATAAAACAAATGTCATTCCCTTCTCAGAAGTGCTACTTCTGACTAATTGAGGGAAAAGTAAGACAAATTTATTTCAGTGTCACTTCCTTGTCATTTGTAGATGGATGAGTTTTGTTTTTGCTAACCTAAAAGAGAAAATAGATTGACAAATCTTTAATAGTTGAGTCATATTAGAGAAAATTTTTGATACTTGACTAATTCTGCCCTATAAGTCAAAAATGTATCTGTTACTCATCAGAAATGGTATTAGCAAATTCATATAGTTCAATCTAACATAAAAATGAACTTATAGTATTAATTTTATAACTTTTAAAGATATCTTTATATCTTAAAAGCTGACCTTTTTTTGAAGAATTTTTCATTTTATTTTATTTTTTCTTGTTTCAGAACTTTTGTTTATTTATTTATTTTTATGGCCTGCTCAGCCTGCCCTGAGGGTAGGGCTGGCACAGCATGTGGTGCGGGGGATCAAACCGCAGCCCCCGAAGCTTTCTGAAGCTGGCACTTTAGACCACTGAGCCATCCTGCCCGGCCCCTAAGCTGCCATTTTTAATTGACATAAAAATATAACTTTAAGGCTAGACTTTATTAATATAAATTTAAAAAGTATCAAATATTTTGAAAATATTAATAGCCATGAATTTATTTATGAGAGCTAAGGACAAAGCAGTATTTCATCACTGACACAGAGAAGGAAACTTCCTTCTTAATCCATTGTTACCCTTGGCTAATAGACAAAAATTAGTCCTAGAGGAAAGTTAATGATAAAATGGTCAGTCTTCCAGAACCTCATATACCATGTTAGACAGTTATAACTAGATAAAATGGATTAAAGGTTCATGAAATGGAAATGTCACTGGAATTTTCTAAGGGCAGCGGTTCTTAGCTACCCAGTAAGAGGGTCCAGATGTGAATGAATAGGTTGTGTTGACCAATGAGTTATACTGTGTGTGTGTGTACTGTATAAGGGACTGAGATTAATTATTTAATTATTTCATACATTAAAATGTATTTGAAATTGTCATCTTCACAATTTTATACTACCGCAGTAACACTTCCCATCAAAAAGAAAGAAGTACGGTTTCAGGTGATGGGCCTGGTATTACATACATGCTTCCTCAGTTCTACGTGTGAGAATGAATTGTACGTGAAAACAGAGAAGCAGTGTTTCCTAGCAGAAAAGCAATGTGCAGCTCTAGGCACGTTCTGCAACATTTCCTAGAATTAGCAGCGATTGCTAAATACATAATCAAAAAGCTGATAGTGGACACAAGAGTCAGCAAAAGGTCGTTGTCCTGGCAAACATTTCTCTAGGTCTCAGTGAGGTCTGGGGAAATGACTGTGCCATCGCTAGAGGG
This sequence comes from Myocastor coypus, assembly GCA_004027025.1. Taxonomy (NCBI): domain Eukaryota; kingdom Metazoa; phylum Chordata; class Mammalia; order Rodentia; family Myocastoridae; genus Myocastor; species Myocastor coypus. The sequence continues at coordinate 49,983 of PVJA010005114.1, read as the reverse complement.
AAATTTTTTCATAACTGGACACTAAAACCTATTGGACTCTGTTTCTTTCTTTCCTGTGGGCAGTGCCCAACACCCACTGCCAAAGTTTGTTTCTCTGAGCTCAGTTTATCTAAACTGGCCCAGCTCCAGGAGTTGACCTTTTTCTTTCTTTGGATGTGTTAATAACATGGATTAAAGCTCTCTAGTCAGTCTCAGCCCACTGGCTATTCCCATAGACCTCAAAGAAACATTAATATAATTAATTCAGTGTTTCCAAGAGAACTTTATTCCATTTTTTATAAACTCTTACTTAGAAGAGTAGGTGACGTGTAGGTAGTCAGATACATTTATTGCATATCTCATTTTCATTATTCTATCTCTTTTATATCTCATAATTTATATAAGTTTATAATATTAATAGTAAAGCATTCCAGGGGTAAAAAAAAAAAAGTTGTAGCCATTCCAATTTACTTTTCTTCCATGTTGTAGAAAAATCCTAACAAAAATAACATCACAGCTCTACAAATCTATGTTAAAGTTTCAAATCTCAAGTAAAATACCAACAAGTATTAATAAGTCAGCTGTTTCTTAAAAACTACAGTAACTTTTATTACTATCAAAATCACTTTTATTGGTAGATTAGATGAGGACATTTCAAGATGATAAATGATAAGTGACCTGAAAATACTTAAGTTAAATAGATATTTCTGATGAGAACTCTTAAATGAAATAGACACAGAAGTCCAACTGCTTAAAATTATAAAGATTTTTATGTGCTATAACAAATATCTGCTGAGTTATAAATTTTGGTATCTCAAAATGAGAAACAAAGAAAAAAATGTAATCTGATTATTTTTTTCTTTAAAAATATAGCAAGTGTGATATTGAAGAGGAAAAATATTAAAGCGATCAAAAGGGAAAGCCAAGCAAATGCCCATTTGTCCAAATTTAGGAGAATCAACTAGGAAAAAAACTAGTAACACTTTCAAAAGTTCAGTATGTCATCTAATCACAAAACCTTTTAAATATGCTTACTAGCAATAACCAATTATAAAATAAAGAGGAAAACTTTACATATAATATTTGCAGCCTGAAAAATAGAAAGTAAATGGAATAGACATAAAAAAGAATTTGTAGAACTACCTGAAAATATCTGTAAAATAATTTGCAAGATGAATTATGACACAGAAACAAACATTCTATGCCTGTCGACAAATGAATTAATGTGTTGGCAATCTAAATTTTCCTCAAAATAATCCAACTATTTCATGCAACTGAAATAAGAATTTTTTTATTCATATGAAAAAGTCATTTTAAAATTTATGTAGACACAGAAAACAAATAACCAATAAATTATTAAAATAATCAATGCTCTTCAAAAGTTAAGAATAGGTAGCTCATGCTTCTAACCCCAGCACTCAGGAGGTAGAGACAAGAGGGTCACTGATACTTCAAGGTTAAGGCTGAAGTGGGTTAAGGACCAGCCTGAACTGCAGCGTGAAACCCTATCTCAAAAAGATCAAAAAAAGAAAGAAAAAAAAAAAGACAGGAATAATTATATTAAAATTTAATCAATTTGTCACATGAAATGTTAAATTCTGCATAACAACAATATACATGAATAAAATTAAAAGGCTATAAGTAATTAGAAAACATCTACAGGACACAATATCTTGGAGATATCAATGGATCTTAAAAATAGTAGGGAGAAGATACATGTCCCCATAGAATCCAGGAGACCAAGGGCTAGCAAACATTTTTTTGCAGAGGACAAATAGTGCTTTTGACCTTTCAAGCAGCACAGTCTCTGTTTAAACTACTCAGCTGTGCCCTTGTAGCTCAAAAGTGCCTAAAGACAATGCATAAGCAGCTAAGCATGACTGTATTCCAACACAGCCTCACCAAAACAGGAAGCTGGCCAAATTGGGCTCCATAAACTATAGTGTGGCAACTGCTGCAGCAGAAATATGATGTGTTCACTGATGAATTTCAGATATTCTAGAAGCAGCCATAGTATGTACAAGATGCTCAACAAACATACATTGAAAGAACGAGCAGGTCTGATTTACTTCACTGACCAGTGTGATCTGTAGTTGCCTCTCTTTACATGTAAAAGCCTTGAGTTTATCTTTCTTTATAGCTGAGTAATACTCCATTATATAAAAATACCGCATCGATTTTATGCATTTCTCCGCTGATGGGCATCTGAGCTGGTTCCAAGATTTAGCTATCACAAATTGTGCTGCTATAAACATGGGTGCAAATAAGTGACTGTGGTATGATGTTTTCATTAAGGTCCACAGATGCAAACATCATCTTGTCTCACTACAATATGGTAAGAACCTGAAAGAGTAAATAAAATCCGAAAGGCACAATAGATACTATGAAAGGGAAACAGTCAATTCAATGGGAAGGAACTGTGATGAGGAAAAGGACAAAAGAAAAAACAGGATATATTTATGTATATATGCAGGACAGCTTGGATAATTGTACTCCTGATTTCTGCTAGTCTATTGTAAGGAGCAATTAATGCTTAGATTTTTTTTTTCTTATTTTTCTTTTCAATTTCTTATAGCTCTTTTTTTTTTTTTTTTTTTTTTT